>JABSTQ010006975.1:0-156340 GCA_013358835.2 Ixodes persulcatus | reverse complement strand
CCGATAAACAAGACCATCGCCGACATGATATCGATGTACGCGGACGTGGAACACAAGACGTGGGATGAGGTGTTGCCCCACGTCAAGTTTGCGTACAACACGGCGGTTTAAGAAACTGCTGGGATTGCCTTTTTTCAGCTGGTGCAGTGCCAAAAGGTGACTATGAAGCTCGACGCCATGCTGCCCCACGACTCTACGGAGGACGGCGCCAACAACGCCCATCTGGCCACCAAACGGGCAGACGAGGTACGCCAGCTAGCCCGCCTCCGAATAAAGGAGCAACAACGTGTCGACGCTGGCCGGTACAACCTTTGTCGCCGCGACGTTGAGTTCCAGCCCGGAGACAGGGTGTGGGTGTGGACGCCCATTCGCCGCCGCGGCCTCTGTGAGAAACTGTTAAAACGTCACTTTGAACCCTACGAGGTCATTCATCGCTTTGGGGACTTGAACTACGCGGTGCTCCCCGACGGAACCCGACCATCAGGACGCCGCCAGCCACGACCCGAAGTCGTCCACGTAGTTCGACTCAAGCCGTCCTACGCTCGTTAGTATTGTGACACTTAATAACGTTTCAGCCATTTTTGTTTTCCTTTCGCGTTGCATCGGGACGATGCGCTTTAAAAAGTGGGGGGGGGGGGGGGGAGGATAATGCCGCGCACAAGACCGAGAAAGCAACGCTCGGTAAAGGACTTCTAGAAAGTCAGCGTTTATTCTTGCTTCGTACGTAAGTTATATCATTTATTCCTGCATTCTTGTTCTCGAAAGTGCGTGTTCATTCTTTCGCCCCGAGCGCACGACGCTCGAGCCTTTTTTGCCGAATCTTCGATATAGTGACGCACTCCAGATAAGGAGCCGCCCGAGACCTTGTCGAGTAAGTCTCGCTCTTGCTTGCTGTTAAGCCGCTAAATCGCCGTACTCTTGTCTGCTGTCTCGACGCTCGTCTTTTCTTTCGTTCGGCACAAGATTGCCGATTAAACTTTTATTTTTAGTTCCCTGTTCATCATCTCGTCGCCTTCCTTCGTGACAATATACAAATGTACACTGCTTGTACATGTGGGGATAATTGAACGCACACCTAATATTTATTAATAAAAACAAAGTGTTAGGAGAACAGGTAGCCTGTGTCTGACTATTCCGAAACCGTTAGTGTTCTGGAATGAGGAATGCGCAAAGGGTGAAAATGACGTGATAGATACTCTGATTGGTTACTTTTTTCTTAATTTCGCAGTATATAGAATATCGTAACGTTTTCTTTTTTCGACGGTTCATAAGTTGCAATTAGTTCATTTTAATACACCTCGAATACATCCGTTATTTTATGTTTTAAAAAAGGGGAAGATAATGGAGATTCCGAGGAACGTCTTCAATTATCCTGACCCTTTTTTTTGCGACAGCGGCAAGTTTTTCCGATTACTTTTTGTAGCCGTGCGCCAAACTAAATGGGAATAGCAGAGAGTGAAATATAAAAGCGATTTGTAATCGATTTTTTTTTTTAAATTTAAAATAAATGTAGATGTTTGTGTTTATTCCTTATTTCCACAACTCAGGATAGTTTCTGAATAAAATAGTTTACATGAACACTCCAAGACTTATGTTCGAAAAGCATCACGCCTAGAGTCTTAATATTATAAACAAACTCGATTTTGCTTTACCCCAAAGATAAATGTGAAGTCAAGCTCGGGACCAGATACGCCGGAATAAAAATGTCTTTCTTTTTGCAGTGCTTTCTATTCAGTGAGGTAGAATCTGTATAGATTTCTAATTTAACCAGAAAATGATTCGCGTTAATAACAACCCTATCCACCATAATATCATTAAAATATGTTGGTGTCATCAGCGTAGAAAATAAATTTAGTCGAGGGTTTCAATATTTGAAATATAATTAGCGTATTCGAGAAACAATAATGGGCCTTGCGTGGTGGATATGTAGTCGCTGATTTGAACATACTGGGACCGGTGTTGTAAATAAGATATACGTGATAATGCAATACTTCGAATACCATAGCAATGTAATTTATTTACAAAAATGTGTGTAGTTATTTTAACGAAGGCTTAGCTGATAAATAGAAAAAAATCTTCCGGATTTAAAAGCTTACTCACAAAAATTTCTAGTTTCATCTCCTTCTGTGCCAATAAAGCTTTTTCTGTTCATTTATGCCTTCTAAATCCGAATTGAGCTTCAGTAAAAATAAATATTTTTCAAAAGAGTGTAGAAGTCGAAAATACAACGTTTTCCCATGGACTTATGAAACACAGGATGAGTAGAAATAGGGCGGTAATTATTGGATTGTCTTATCAGCGCCTTTAAATAGAATAAATAATTTCGAAAGCTGCATTCTTTTCGGAAATACGCTGTACGACAAAATTATGTTGTACAAATTCGTTATGCAAGGCAGTAAAAGGTCAATCACAAATTGTATTGGTCCCAATAAGATACTTTCGCAGTCACTTTAGGATTTGTTATGTCCATAACCACAAAAATCACCTCGGCTGTATCAGTACAGTCAAACGCCGCTACAACGAACGCTTCTACTACGAAATAGCCTGTACATCTGCTTTATTGGGGTCATTAAAGTGCGCGACGGATATAACGAAGTGACGTGTATAATGAAGAATTATCGCGGTCCCACACGCTTCGTTATATAGGCGTTTGACTGTTGTATATAAAATATGGTTTTGTTTTCGCTATGGAACTTTTTTGTCGTAGTACAGTTATAAGCACTAGTCCCAACACTCACAAAATGATTATTAAACTTCAAATCAAGTTTATTTGATGTCACATTTTACATGACAACAGGGACTCGGACAAAAAGCTGCTAAAGAGCAGCTTGAGAAAGGTCCCAGCCCCCGTGCAACTTATTTCCAAGGTCTATAGATTTAAACAACAACGCGCTACTCTGCTCTTTACGGGAGTTTACATAGACCGTTTTCGTGTGAAGGTTGCCATGTTGAATTTTTACGTAGTTGGGATGGGCGACAAAAATAGCGTAAATAGTTTAAGCACAACTGCAAAACAAAGTATAGCCAAGAAGACGTAAAACAATTGGTACGAACCCCTTGATTTCTAGCGCCTTCAATTCAGCAAATGAAGTCAGGTGCTATTTTGACACAAATCATCTACATCATAATTCAACATGGCGGCCACCACGAACAAAACGGCCAATGCCAGGATTTTAGGAACCACAACCCGACGGTGTACGTGTCGGGAGATATGCAAATGCGGAGTTGAATTTGTACCCCCTTTATGGCCTGGTTTCGACATATCTCTCTTTTTCCACCCTGGTCGTAACCACTGCATGAAAGCGCAAAAGCCAACACCGCAGAAAATGAATGTTTTAAACAACTGAATTTGACGATGAAATTGACTTATACTTCGTTTCACCCAGACTTGTGCCCATCTCAAATACTCTACTCAAGATACTGTACTTGAAATACTTTTTAAAGTACCCTAGTATCTTGCACATACTTTTGATCGAGAGTATTTGTAACTGTATTTTGATTACATTTCTGAGTATCCTGAACTCATTATCTCAAATACGTTTTGACATTCCACCATTTTCCGAGTTTCTCGGTATAAAGTGCCGTGGGTGTGGAACTAGCAAACGTGAGCATTCGAGCAACCAAATCCTGCTGCTAGCTCCGATTGGGCAGGAGATCGAATTATAAGGGCGTTTTATCGAGCTTGTTGTCCCCACAGCCCGGTGTTTACAAGCACAGCATAACAAAGAAATTGAATCGATCTCCTCCCCAATTAGCTACGGTGACTTACCATGAGCTCGCAAAAACATCGCTTTTGCGCCGATTGTGACTCATATTCCCAAAGTTCGTACAATGAAAGTTTTTCTTTCACCTTCCCAAAGGCACATTTTGTTTCCTACACTCTAAAAAAAAAGGGTTTCTACATATACCTTTTTGTCCTATATAATACACACCAAAACTCCAGCTTGACGTACAGCGCACTATAGGCAAACAGACGGCCCCAATTTTTAAGAGATGCTTGATAACGGTGCGATATCACTTATTATATAGCTAAAGTGCGTATGAAAAACCACAGAAAGAAAACACTGAGGTTTCGCAATAGGGCCAAGAACACCCTGCTTATTTTTTCGCAGTCAGTAACACGTACATTAGCTAATTTATTAAGTTGTACGACACGGCTATCAAGCCTCTCGTGAAACTTAGTACCGTCAGGTCGACGTCAGTGCCCTGTATGTCGAACTGAAATTTTGGAGTGTCTTATAGGGCGACAACGGGTGTAAGCATACACCCCTTTTTTTGAGTGTAGAGTTTCCCTTAAACAATCCTCAAACAAAAGGCGTTATTTTACGGAAGTAAAGATTGCCACACTGAGGCGCAACGCAGAACGGGAAACGAGCCACGACAATATTTCAGACTTCAGTATCAAAAATAACAAATAGAACAAGATGAGAAGTGGGCACAGAAAGAAGACACTTTTTCTTTTTTGCTTGTTGTGTATTTAACCCTGCTACGGCAAAACGTCGAATTTCGTTTTTTTCTTTTCTTTTTGTTGCCAGTTCGGCACTTATTGCTCTCAAGAACACAGTTTGTAATCGAACATTGATAAGCAGAGAACAAGACAGGAAACTAACTTCTAGCAGAATGACCTTTTAAAATACCAACAAGGTGTCCCAAACGTTGATTTCCTTTCTGAACACACGTTACTTGTAGAAGGTGCGACCAGTGCTTTGGCTATTATGTAGGCTCTCTTTGTTACCCATTCCCTCATTTCCGTATCAAAAGATCGTTTATAGTACAATCCATATAGGAAATAGTGATGGTAGTTAAAAGATTTGTATAAGGTTCGCCGCAGGATGTGAGATTCAGCGAGGTCACTATAGCTGACGCAACCTCTTTTTGTTTTTGTAGCGTGAGCTACACTGGCCGAGGTTGAGCAGTTTTGCGTGGCTCCTGGAGAGCCGTGCTGCACATGCGCGAGGAGCAGTGACGTCACACGGCGCACAGCTGGCGCGCCGGACCCTCCGCCGCCGCGCGCGCCTCGCCGGTCCGCGCATTCCAGAGGAGTGATGTCATAGCCGCGGCACACGCACTGGCGCCGGCACGTGCCCAGCTGTGCGCCTCCGTTGCGCAGTATCCAGGTCTGACGCTGCACCGGAGCCGCTTGATAGCGCCTCTCATTTTGTGCGCATGCGCAGAGGTATCAGTGGGGGTATACATACAGCGGGGCGTTTGCCAGTGTGGTATAGCCATGGAGAAGGAGAGCGAAATTGCTGCTCAGCGGCGTAGAAGAGCGGAGAAGCTTAACTCATCGGATCCCGAAGTAGTTGCCTGGCAATTAGCGGTTGAGCGTAGGAAGAACGAACAGAAGAATGTCTAAACGTGCTGCGGAGACACATGAGCAAAGGGAGGAACGTCTAGCAAAGCGGCGTCGCCAGGAGGCGGAGCGACGTGCCCGACCGCTCACGCTACGTATATCCTGTCATATCCAAGCTAAGCCGCTGCAATTCTTTGCGTGTGTTGTGTAACATGTATCAGTGATATTCCGTTTCTTATAGTTGGACTGCGTAAAATAACTTTACGGTGTTTTTTTTTGTTTTTTTTTTCTTTTGTGTTGATGCGTTCTAATAAACCATTGTGGTAAACCAAATTTACGCAACTATATAATTGTGTTTCTCACTGACGTCGAAACAAATTACGTAATGCGGAAGTATCTTCAAAAGTAACTGAATTCTATATAGAAATATGTGTATTCTACTCAATATAATTTACAGTGAAAATGATTTTTGTAGCATTTAAATACTTTATAGAGCAGGTGCTAAGTAACTTAACTTAAATAATTTTAACGAGTATTTTGTCCAACACTCGACTTTCACCTTAAAGAGGTGGTACAACACGTTTTTGTTTTCTATTTACAGCAAATAGCGCTTAGATTTAATTTTTTTGCGGCTATAATTTGGAAACACATGTTAGTTTGTCTGTCAAACAATAGCACTTGCCGAAACAAATAGATAAACACGAGTGTTGAAAAACTGCAAATTTTTATCACTGGCAAACGCTGGGTTAGAAACGCGCCGGGCTGGGGAAGAGTTGCAGAATTTGTTAGATAGGGTTCGAATCTTTAACTTATTAGAACAATTGCATAGGAGTCACTATCATAATGTCCGTTCAGGCATTAATTGTTACAACCCCCTAAACCGAATGCTCATGCGTTGCTCGTGTTAACTCAATAAACCTCATTTACCTCTCATTACCATTGATTGATTGATTGGAGTTTTATGGCGCGAGAAAAACTAGGCCAAAATGCGCCAGGTGCATACACTATTGCAGGAAAAGAGTTAAGGAGAAGACAGAGCTATAGTAGCTGGTAATGCAATAAAAGTATGAACATGAATCGTGTAAAAGATATGGATATAAATTTCAGGTAAGTATAAAAGTTATAATCAATAAGAAATTATCTGGAAATAAAAAAACACACGGTGAAAAAAGAGGGGTTATAACAGGTGTAGATAGCCTGTTATTTTAAGAAATTCCAAATTTTTACTGAAAGGTACAAGAGGCTCATCTCCTTGCAAATATTTGGGATGAAATGGAAAATGAGATCCAAGAATAGTGGAAAAACATGCTCGTCATTTTTTATCCAAGTACCTACAGTGCCACAGAATATGTAGGACAGTCAATGTTTTGCCACAAGACTCACAGCGCGTGTTATCATCATTACAAAGTAAATATAGATGCGTTAAACGTGTGTGTCCAATACGCAAGCGGCACATCAGGACCTCGTGGAACCGGTTCCTCTGGTGTGAACTCTCTCATAATCCTAAACAAGGTTTGATATTACGTAGTTTATTGTCCGTTTCTTGATTCCATTCTAACTGCCAAAGTTTATAAATTGTTTTTCTCTAATAACTGGTTTAAAATCCTCATAGGGTAGGCCAACCGATGCTTTGTAGGGTTCTCATTCGATTCCCCAGGCCCTGTCTCCAGATGAACGTGGCACAGCAATGCATAGCTCTCGGCAGAAGGGGTTTATTCCACTCACATTCTGCTGGGGGGTCTCAGGATCGGGAGAGGGGATCGAGGAAGCCTGCAGGTGCGCCGCCACTGTTTGCTGCATGCCGATCATCCCTGCGGTGCTAGTCCAGACCGCATCCTGGGGACGTCGCCGTCGAGGGTCGAATCCGGGGCCTAAGTCCGGACCATGTCACCTGGCCGTCGCCCGAGCCGACGTCGCGGTCGCCACCACCGCGATCGTCCGTCTTGGCCGGTTCCCCGCGCAAGAGTTCCTCCTATCTCCCGTCGTCCCAGCGTTCCTCGTTGTTCCCGCAGTCACAGCGCACCAGACAGGCGGGAGCCTCCTGTCTCCCATCGTGGGCGGTTTCTCGCTGGAGGCCCTGCCGCAGCACGTGCAGGGCCTCGGGCGCCGACCCTGTCCGGGAGAAGGGTCCTAAGATGTCCACCGCCGACACCACCAATGTCTTCAAGATGGGTCCCGAGGGAGGAGGTACTCGGGCACCAAACTTCAAAGGCGCCGTCCTCGCCACGGAGGCGACCGAAAACGAGTCCTCAGGCGCTGGCGTCCGGTTGTCCACAAGAGGGGACTGACGCGACCCCACACCATCCCCCCCTCAAACGAAGGCCCGGGGGTCATGAAGGTCAGAAGTGGAGATGGCACAGATGACCAAAATACCGCAAGGGAGCCCAGCTGAGTGTTGCCGATAATGGTGATCACCCTTGATGATCGCGGCGAGGGTGCCAAACGAGGCAAGCCCTCGGGGACCGTTCATTCGCCGGGAAGCTCGACCAGGTAGCTCGACCAGGGCCCAGAGCACCACCGCTCACAACGCGCACGGTCACTAGTTGCACACAATACACCAAAATTAAAAGTCCCTTCCCCCCCAGTGTTCCAGACAGAAAAACAAACGCTAACAAATCCCGGCACTGAATATCGGACAGCGTGACGAAACCAAATCGTCAGCTCAGTGGGCATGTCACAAGATACAAACTAAGCTCTTCGTTCTAAAGCTATTAAGCATACGCTCATCAAAGTCGTCACGCTACATGTTCAAAAGACGTACCCAAAAATAAAACTAATCATCAAGTCAAAAAAACACGCAACAACACTAAACTATTATCGAAATGTTCAGTCATTAGACAACCATTGCTCTGATACAAGACAACCCAATCGCTCTCTAGTAAAATGGTACAAAATCTACGAGAGCGCTAGAGAATCGCTTCTCCGACAACAGAATTCGCTTTCCTCACAGCTAAAATCACTTGTGACGAAAACACAAAACATCAACACAACAGATTACCGTCTGCACGTTACAAGCAGCTACAAATCCTGCACCATTCGCGAGGTGCGATTCACAATAACCATACAAACAAAACCTGCCGCTAACAGTATAAATTAACATTACGAACATTCACGTAGACATCGCTCGCAACTCTTACGCTACAAGCAAGCCACGACTACGCTACGCAGCATGCCGTCATCGGGTTGGATAACACCACCCCGAGAGGCCCGTGTACCGCGGTACCGGCTAGTGAGGCCAGCACAAGGGGACAACGTTTTGATATGCCTGATGATACGCCCAGCAAGTCTGTTGGACGTCCTTTTTACAAGGGTCTGTCCGCAACGTCTGGCTGTGTACCAGAGGTTGCCGCGTCACTGTTCGGGGATAATCTCCAAACAAGAGCGATGAGCGTGCAACGGGGGTACACACCGAAGTGTGGTGGAGTAACCACAGTGAGTCCTGGCCCTGCAGAAGCTCGAAAGCTGAGAGCAACGCATTGATGCACATTCAAGTTCTCCCCCGGCCAAGCCACAACACCGCAAGACTGAAAAGTCTTCTAGCGACTGTCAAGGTCGGCCAGGATCGGGCACTGGAGGTACCTCATCTACGCGTCTCGCAACTGTTCTATTGTCAATCCAAGCAACGAGCCCTTGGATTAACGCCGCAGGGTACGCACAAAGCCCGCGCCAGGCCAAGTCAAAACAGCGTATAACTCAAAAGTCTTCTTGCGACTGGAAAGACTGGCCAGGTTCGAACAATGTAAGCACCCCGCACGCGCCTTTTATCTTCCGCGCTCCAAGCGCAACACCGAAGAGCCATATAATCAAACCGGCCGATCTTGGAAATGGACAAGTTAATAAACTATATTTGCTTTGCATTAACCGTTTCCGCAGCGTCGAAGTGTTTACCGCATTTGCCGCTGGATTCCAACACCCGCTGGTCATTCATGCAAAGGCTGCAGTTTGTACGGCGACGGGCTGACCTAACGCACAACAGTTATAGGCCGCCGACGGCCATGCCGCTGCCATAATTTCTAGGCTTCCTGGGCACCCGCCGACGTGAACCGTACGTTTTCACAGACCTCCCGCGCAGCTGTACAGGATAAAACTATTAACAACTCGTTCATTATCGCAAGACCGCCACCTCCCCCTTGATGCTTTTCGCTACACGAGAACGGCTCCTTCCCCACCTAACCGTCTTTCTCCCTTAACTCTAACCCGTTATCCCTCCGCACGCCCTCGCGTCCCAACGCGTACATAAACACGGCGGAGAACCGGTACCATGCCCAGCGGCAACGCAGGGCACGTACTTCCCCGCCTCTTCTTTGGGCATGCGGACAACAACTCGAGAGTAATCTCCGGCCGAAGCGCAAACTCCGATATGGCGGTGTGAGAGCCCGGCAAAACATGCACGCAATTAAGCGGAATCAACCTCACGACTCTACAGCCAGGGACGAACAGAAGATAACAATCGCGTCAACCTGGACCCCACGGAGCATTACACACAGCCACTGATAAGGTGGGCACGGAAACTCGGTGGCTCTCCTGAATTCCGATGCATTCACACCAGGCATCGCGCATCCGGCAACTCTTGGGGGAGGGGGGGGATTAGTCCCAAGGTGTCGCCTCTGGCCGCAAGGTACTACATCAGTGCGGTCGGAACCACAAGAGCGCATATTGTACCCAAACGTTGTGGACGCACGGAACTCAAAACCGCGCTGACAGCTCAAACAAGGCCAGCTGGGAGCGAACGTGCAGTAAAACTAGAACGCTAGGCTCCAACCGGACAAAAGGCAGTTCGGGAATAATTTCCCAATGCAGTCCGTGCAACCGCCGTGTGCAGGGGAAGTAGTATTGAGATACTCCCAAAGCGAACCCTCTCTGACGCGAGCAATCGAAGAAAGTTAATCAAGACACTGCAACGATACGCGAACAAAGGCGGTTGCGCGCGTCACATCGCCTAATAAATGAGTTGACATCTCACCCATCTGGCGTGGACGGCCGGAGGCGTAGTTGGGGCGACAGAACACCCAACACTGCAGGTCTCAAAAAGGGCGGGAATATCCACGCAAACTGAACACTTGCGCGGCATCAAGACGCTGAGGATAAACCTGCCAGCATCGGACGGCACAGCTAAACAGTGGATTAAGGCGCTCCTCGCTACAGGGGATAAACTCCTGGTTGATTGGGACAAAGGACTGTCAGCAAAGACAACGTCTATGTCCGCGCTTCCTCATCAAGCAAACGATCATGTTGGATCTCGTGCGGCGTTGCTGCAACGAGGATCGCCATCAAAAAGAGTGCGGAAGCAATGGCCGAATCCAACCGGAAACAGGACAGGAATCGGAACTCTAGCCTGAATTTAAATCAGGCCCCACGTTGGGCGCCAATTATGTAGGGTTCTCATCCGATTCCCCAGGTCCTGTGTCCGGATGAACGTGGCACAGCAACGCATAGCTCTCGGCAGAAGGGGTTTATTCTACTCACATTCTGCTGGGGGGTTTCGGGATTGGGAGAGGGGATCGAGGAAGCCTGCAGGTGCGCCGCCACTGTTTGCTGCATGCCGATCGTCCCTGCGGTGCTAGTCCAGACCGCATCCAGGGGACGTCACCGTCGAGGGTCGAATCCGGGGCCTAAGTCCGGACCATGTCACCGGGCCGTCGCCCGAGCCGACGTTGCGGTCGCCACCACCGCGAACGTCCGTCTTGGCCCGTTCCCCGCGCAAGAGTCCCTCCTATCTCCCGTCGTCCCAGCGTTCCTCGTTGTTCCCGCAGTCACCGCGCACCAGACAGGCGGGAGCCTGCTGTCTCCCATCGTGGGCGGTCTATCGCTGGAGCTCCCCTTCTGGCTCTGCCGCAGCACGTGCAGGGCCTCGGTCGCCGACGCTGTCCGGGAGAAGGGTCCTAAGATGTCCACCGCCGACACCGCCAATGTCTTCAAGATGGGTCCCGAGGGAGGAGGTACTCGGGCACCAAACCTCAAAGGCGCCGTCCTCGCCACGGAGGCGACCGAAAACGAGTCCTCAGGCGCCGGTCTCCGGTTGTCGACCAGAGGGGACTGACGGGACCCCACAGCTTTTAGGCCACCATTAACAGAGGCAGCCAATCTATCTGCTGCCTCATTACCTGGAATCCCTGCATGGCTTGGCACCCAACATAGTTTTATATCAAGGCAAAGTAGGAGAGCGCGATTTATTTGGACACGCGCTTGCTGTACGAGGCGATTCCTCGTAACGGTCAGATAACATACAGCCCGTAGAGCACTCTGGGAATCTACGAACAAAATAGCCTTCCTCACACGTTCTTCTAAGATGTGTTCAAGCGCCATGAGCACAGCGTAAAGCTCAGCAGTGAAAATACTTGCAACACTGCCAGTACGTCTCGCTCGACTAAAGTGTTCCGAATAAACTGCGGAACCTACGATAGACGAGCTTTTGGCCCGTCAGTAAAAAATTGCACATTGTCTTGATACTTCTCTTGTAATGCAAGAAATTCCTTGTGAAGAACCTGATGGTTAACTGACCTTTTATTATATTTTGTAAGCGACGAGTCACATGACAATCTTACTGCCTTCAAATGGGCAACAGTCTGTGTTTCCCTAATCAAGTTACTTTCAGAAAGAGCCAGCTGCAGGGAGGCAGAAATGCTCTGAAGCCGGAAGCTTAATGGGCGTATTATGCTAGGTTTGTTTTCAAAAAGCCGCAAAAACATGGAGGTGTGAACAGAATTATTTGATGAATGCAGAGGATCAGATTTCGCTTTGTACCCATAACACAAGCTAAGATATTGTCTGCGCTTCTCTAGTGACATTTGATGTGTATCTACATACAGGCTCAAAACAGGCAATGTCCGAAATGCTCCTGTGGCAAGTCGAAGGCCAAGGTGATGGACCGGATCCAGCATTTTTAAGACAGATTGCCGTGCTGATTCGTACACAATTGCACCATATTCCAGACGGGAACGGACCAGTGAGTTGTACAATCGAATGATACATCGCCTGTCAGACCCCCAGGATGTGTGTGAAAGCACTTTGAGAATGTTAGACTGCCGCAAGCATTTCTGCCTCAGCTCTGACTTGAGCCACAAAGGTAAGTTTCTTGTCGAAAATAACCCCAAATATTTGTGCTCGTATTTTACAGGTATTGCAGCGCTATTGAGCTGCAAACAAGAATCAAGCAACAGACCACGACGTTGTGAAAAGGGCACACACACTGTTTTTTTCAGATGAAAACTTAAAACCATTTTCATCGGCCCATTTGCTCATTTTGTTTATTGAGAGTTGAAGCTGGCGCTCGCAACTTGAGAGATTGCAGGACGAAAAGGAAATCTGCACATCATCTACCTATCTCGAATATGAAACTGATGGAGGTATCACTGCAGCAAGGCTGCTTATCTTCACCACAAACAAAGTGACGCTCAATACAGCACCTTGAGGGATGCCATTTTCCAGAGGAAAAACATCCGAAAGTGTGGAACCAAACCTAACCTGAAAAGTTCGGTTAGTCAAAAACTTTATATGCAGTGAAACATGCGGCCATGGACAACATGTGTGTATAAGTCCTTTAGAATCCCATAACGCCAAGTAGTATCATATGCTTTCTCTAGGTCAAAAAATACCGAAACACAGTGCTGTCGATGAACAAAATGCTTCACGTATGATAGTTTCCAGGCGGCCAAGAGGGTCCAATGTTGATCGCCCCATTCTAAACCCACACTGATTGCGATCTAAAATTCCCTCAGTCTCTAATAAGTGTACTAATCGTCTATTTATTAGTTTTTCATAAGCTTTCCGAAGGCAACTGGTCATTGCAATGGGACGATAACTTGCTGGTAGAGTAGAGTCTTTACCGGGTTTTAAAAGGGGTATTATATGTGCCCGCTTCCAGCACTGAGGAAAGGCAGAAGCCATCCACAAATGATTAAAAAAGGTTATGAAAGGGCCTAGAGATTCAGGAGACAAGTGCCGCAACATTTCATAGTGGAGTTTGTCAGGACCAGGTGCCGACTGCTTTTTTGACCCAAGGGCCACCTCGAGTTCGCACATTGTGAAAGGCTGGTTGCTTAAAAGAGTGTCTGATCCTGACATAGCAATTGGCCGTTTTTCTGGTACAGCTCTAAACTTCTTAAATTTTGCCGAATAATTAGATGAGCTAGACACTTCACAAAAATGTTCCGCAAGAACATTTGCCTGGCCCTTCAAGGTTGGCGAAGCCGAGGGAAAAAGAGGCGTCCTAAAGAGAGGTTGTTACCCCGAATTTTCCTCATTCGGTCCCACACCTCCTTAGTAGTGACGAAACTGTTCACCTTGGAAACATACTTCATCCATGAGCTTTTCTTAGCTTGTTTCCTTGTCCAACGAGCCTTTGCTTTACATTTTTTAAACTCTATCTTGTTCCAGACCGTTGGGTAGCGGCAGAAAGTGCCCCAGGCCCTGTTCTGACATCTAAGCGTAACAGTACAGTCTTTGGTCCACCAAGGCTTGCAGCGCTTAGGAAGATTTTCAGAGGTTTGTGGAATGGAGGCGGATGCAGCATTTATGATACGGTCAGTAACGTACAAGGTGGCATTTTTCGGGGCCATAGCTAAAAGTTCAGCTGGGTCAAGCACTGCTTCCAATGCAAAAAGAGCCAGTCAGCTTTGTCTAATTTCCACCTGGGGATACGTGTTGAAAGTGAAGGAGGTGCTACAGTACTTTCTAAAGAAACGGGAAAATGGTCGCTCCCAAAAGGGTTATCTAAACTCTTCCAAGAAAAACAGGGAAGTAAAGTTGGGGATGAAAGAGACAAATCGATGGAAGTGAAAGTATTATGAGGTCCACTAAAAAATGTAGGATCTTGTCCATTTAAAAGGCAAAGGCCGGATGACAATAAAAACCTTTCAATGACACCACCACGGGAGTCTTGGCGAGCACTACCCCACATGAGGTGGTGGGCGTTAAAATCCCCCAAGATTAAAAAGGGTTGCGGAAGTTGCGCTACAAGTCCATGCAGGTAATGTAAATTCAGTGGAGCATTTGGTGGCAGGTAAAGTGAAACAAGTGTAATAAGGCGGTCAAGAAGAATACGAACTGCCACTGCTTCTAGAGAGGTTGTGAGAGGAACAGAAGCACAGGCAATACCACTCTGCACAACCACAGCTACTCCACCAGAGGAGTTGCTATGGGATGCACGGTCCTTTCTAAAAACCTGATGACGACGTAGAACATTACTTTGTGTATCCTTGAGATGAGTCTCCTGTAGGCATATAGCGACAGGTCGAAGCTCATCAAGAAAAAAATTTATGTCATCAATATTGGGGAAAAGACCACGGCAATTCCACTGCATGATGCTATACTTTGCCATTTAGAGAGGAAAAAAACTATATATACGGAAAGCGGCTTAAAAGGGAGATTTTAAGGTTTAAAATCTATCTTTACACGTGGCGTGCTCTGTTTTTTAGGAGGGTCTTTCTGCCTCCAAGTGGGGTCACTGGGGACAGAAAGAGAGGACTCTGATCCTGAGAGGGGAGCGTCCTCCTCGGACCTGGGCCCACTTTCGTCCATGGGCTCGTCTGTCGCCGCCGGCAGCTGACCCATGGAGGTCGACTGCTTCGGCGGCTCCCCAGGCTTCCTCTGGGAAGCAGAGGTGCGAGGGGGTAGGCCTCGACCCTTAGGGGTCGAAGTGCCAGGTGGAGCAGGGGGGGGTCAGCCCCTGCCCTGAGGTGGATGCTGAGGAGGCAGCATCCACCTTACGATTCGGAAGCGTTGCCGCTGGCAACGCTCCCCAGGACGAAGGAGACCTCGACGGGAGGCGCAGATCGTCCGTAGACGTCTGCGTTCCAGTCGAAACCATTGGCCGTACCGGTCCCCTGCGTACGGCCTCGGCATAAGAGCCTTTGGAAACAAAGGCGAAGCGTTTCTTTGCATCAGCGTATGAAATGTTTTCGGTAACCTTCAAGGTGAGGATTTCTTTTTCTTGTTTCCATAATGGGCAAGATCGGGAATACGTTGGATGCTTACCGCTACAGTTAGCACACTGGGGCTCATTCTCGCACACATCAGCGACGTGCTCCTTGCTAGAACACTTGGCACAAGTGTCACTTCCTCGACAGTTCCATGACCCAGGCCAAACCGCTGGCCCTTAAAACACCGCTGAGGGTTCGGCACATAGGGGCGGACGCGGCACTGGAGATATCCTGCCTTCACAACTTCAGGAAGTGTAGTTGACTCAAATGTTAGGATGATGTGTTTAGTCTTGCGTTCAACACCATCGCGGCGAAGGGTAATACGCCGGGCAGCAATTACTCCCTGTGTAGAAAGGCCCTCAACCACTTCGGTTTCTGTACTCTCGAGCAGGTCGTCTTCTGAGATCACCCCTTGCATTGTATTAAGTGTTCTATGAGGTGTGACAGTGAGTTTGTAATCAGTCACGCGGTTTAGTGCTAATAGTGAATCACTTTGTTGTTTTCTGTGAATCTCCACTAGGAGATCACCAGATGCCATCTTTTTTGCATTATAGTTCTTCCCAATCACTCCTTCGAGAACTTTTGAGATGAGGAAAGGGGACAACTTGCCAAGTGGTTTTTCATCCTCCGAGTGCATGACAAGAAACTTGGGGAACTTTGAAAATGTGTAAGTTGTTTTTTCTATGCGTAGTGCTTCGGTGCGGACCCTTTTCGGGGCCCGATCAAAAGGTTTTTTTGCTTGAGAACCCATATAAATGGGAGGAAGATTCAGTGCCCGGGTGCACCGCCCACCACGGAGCCCAACAAGGGGGTAGGTAATGTGCCATAGCAAGATGGGCTTGGCTGACACAATTACTCTACCAGTGCTGCCCGGGCACTATACCCTAGTGTGGTTGCAGGTACAGAACCTGTTTCCACTCGAGGTTGGCCCTTGCCACCTAAGGAGGTGAAAAAGGAAGGAAGAGAGTGTAGGAGAAAAGAGAAAGAGGTGAGAGGAAAAGTGAAAGAAGGAAGAATAGGGTAGAAGAGGCGACTGACTGAATCATCCTGGTCGGGCCAAGCCAGGACACCCGTCTACGAGAAGCAGGGGCCGAAGCGGTGTATTGCCTCACCCGGGGGGCCCCGAAGGGTCCAAACAAACCCCAGGTTCAGCTCAACCACCAGGGTCCCCTTTTCCCCGGACACGGGTTAAGCCACGCACAGCCAGGCGTGGGTGGGCGAACCCACATGGCTCGGGGTTCGTAGTGACGCCACTCACCAAGCACCTACTATAGAATAGGTGCCCCCTGCGTGCGGGTATGGTGGCCCACGTGGCTGGGGTCCGTGGTGACGCTACTCACCAAGCACCTAGCACCCAAAGTGCAGGCGCCCCCTGCGGAGCTCGGGGTCCGTGGAGACGCAACTCTCCAAACACCTGCTTTCACAGGTACCCCCTGCGGGGCCCAGAACGGTGACTCTGCCAAAGTCAGGTCGACACTTGCAATCTCTACAATGAACGGGCAGAAGCCCCTCAACCGTAGCTCCGAGCGAATATGAGTGCTCTCGTAATCTATCATTCAGACATCTTCCTGTTTGCCCCACGTAGCACCTGTTACACGACAAAGGTATCTTATATACCACACACGAAACACAAGGGACAAACGGTTTTCTGTGCGCTTTGGTGCACTTCGCGCTGGAACGACCAACTACCTCCGCACCAATCCTGGAACATATCTGGCCTATTTTTTGGGGCGCCGAAAACACTACCGGTATTCCATATCTGCCACCTGAGAGAGATCATTAAGGCCTTCCACATTCTGTGTCATGGTCATTCATGTGTTAGTGAACCGTCATTGGCGCTGTCAGCCAAAGAAATTTCCTTCCTGCGGCAAAACATCAGTCACGTAGTGAACGGGTAGTTTATTGACACGCTTCCCGGTTGGCGAGAGTGGTCCTTTGTTTTTGTGCAATCTTTTAAGATACTGTGTATGCTTTTTTCTGTCTTTGTTTCCTTTATTAAAATTCTTCAGTTGCGAGTACAGCATTGTCCTGTCGTGTTTGTCACCTCTTCGTAGTCCGTGTTTCCTGAGCTGTTTTCCCCATCATGTATACCATATTGTTTGTCGTCGTTGGAGGTGCATGCCTGGAACTAGAAGAACACTGCAGACTGGCTGGGATGCAGGTTGAACGTGCATACTCTAGAATTCCTGGTCTAGTCCCTGAGAACTTAAGAAAGGCGCGGACTTCGATGGTCAGGCTCCTCGCTCGCTGATTTGGTCTTGGGCGTTCTCATGCCGCAATCCAATTGGCTGCGGAGCAATGATGACGTCACGCCCTGAATTTCTTAGGCTGCCAGTTACTATACTCGGCGTCAGCTATTTTGTGCTACTTGTCAAGGCTAGCTTAACTTCCACGCGGCTGCAAGAACACGTGGCTTCTTGCGTCTCATTCGCGAGAGCTCCCACAGCCAGCTGTGACATAGTTGGAACACTGCGAAAGCTACGCTAGCCTCGACAAGGTAGCCCAAAGTAGGTTACGCCAAGTTCAAGATATTTGGCACAAGATAGGTGGGATCTATACTTCTTTAAGTCCAGACGGGGGACCAATACAGTAGCTTCAAAAGCGCCAGCCACTAGGCCATTTCAGTTTAGCATTGGTTCAGCTATGAGAGAATACCCTCAAAATCCCGAGAAACACCAGAGTGATGCGCTTCTGACGATGTCAGACTGGTCCCTTAGCTCATAGCTTCAGCTGCGAAGTATAGTTCTGAGCATGCGGTGAGAAAAACGGTGCGAACACCACTTATAGGCAACCTGCAATGCTGTTTGGTTTGGTTCAGTCGCTATCTATCGACTGAAGAAAGAAACACTGGGTATGCTTGGGAGTGGCGGCTGCAATGTTCAAACGTGAGCTTTTACTTTGGTGGCGCCGCTTACCCTAGTGTCTTAAGCAAGAAATACTGGGTAGGCCAGAAAGTTGTGATCGCATAACATCGGAACGTGACTACCTATTACTGGAGTGCGCTTTCACTTCGAAGAAGGCTCTTCGCTACTTCATGCTCCAATTCGTGTGCGTGGCGCTCGTATACGTAACGAATATTGAAGCCGTCGGCACGCAGTGTAGAGCTTATCGTTCACTCTTTTCTAAGCTACAACGAGACAGAGAATAACCGTGGGCTCCCACTCTGCTGGCGCCGCCTGGCAGTTGCCGGCTCTCTTTTGGAGCCACTTGTGTAGCCCTTGCGTTTCGTGAACTCTAGAATTGTCGAGCAGTGCTTGGCCGATAGAAAAAGAGTACGCGGAACGCGACAGACGCTTCGCTATATGCTGAGTCATGCCAGGTCGGCTTCATAATTACCGCGCTATCAACGCAGCGAGCAAAGCCTTTGCTTACTCGGTTTAGTAAGCCGAGGCCAAACTGGTCAAAGAACGCGCGCATCAAAGCACAGGCGTATAACCTTGACGTGTTTAAAGGGCCTCTGACACGCCAAAAAAAATATTTTTTTTTCACGCTAAACGTTGCAATGGCATATCAGGACATTACAAAAAACTTGTTTCACTATAGAGTTGCGTAGTTTTTTTATAAAAAATAGAAATACGAGGCCCAATTCAAAGTTCCCGCCGTGCACTGTGACGTAACAGTGTACCGCAAGGTGTCGGGGCGGTCAGAACGGAGGCATCGAGCTACGTCACTAAAAGTGGGTTAACCGGAAGTCGCGTGAGTTTCACTCCTCGTGCTCTCCGCGACCGTGCCTAAGACTTTTTTTCTTTTTATTATTCTGCTCTTCGTACGAGCGACCGTAGAAAACGAAGTTTCAGTTCCACTAGCTATTTATCCCTGCACCGTTGGTTAGTTTGCGTGCTGTAAAATTTGAGGACGAAGAGTCAGTGGATCGACGTGATGGAGGTCAATGATGAAAGCGTTGCGAGTACAAGCCAGTGTACGAGTGCATGCCGTCAGTCCGATAATACAGGGCTATACTGGACGCAAAACAAGCTATCAAGTTTTGAAAAAAAAAAAAAAAAAATTGAGAACGCTCGCAGAAATTAGGATTGCTAGCATACGACACGCCCGATCGCATTGCTGAAGGTTGAGACACCGAGGTCGTTGAATCATCGGATACTCTCCAGGCTGTAGATGCCTGCCGTCTAAAGAATACGAACTGGTGAGTGTACCAAGTACAAGTAAACGTCGAGCACAAAGTACGTATTTTGTCTAGAGCATGAGTAGAACTTGTTTACTGGGTGCTCATGCGGCCGATGTATGTCTCTCAGAAATGCATGCAGTGTGATCTCTTCTTCAGTTGCTGAAATACCGGGACAGTCCCTCACACAGCACCTTCTAGGCATTGTAGTTGATCACGTCAATTCACTGACTCCGCTTCTTCTACCTTTACAGCAACATTAAGCGATGAAAAGCAAATAAAAGAAACCTTGTCTGCTTGGATCGCTCGTGGAGGTGCGGAGAATAACAAAAATATTAAAAAAATATTACACGCGCTCGCGGTAAGCACGAGGAGGGATACAACTCACGTGACTTCCGGCGATGCCTCCCTTCTGACCGCCCCGACACCTTGCGGTACACTGTTACGTCACAGTGCACGGCGGGAGCTTTGAATTGGGCCTCGTATTTCTATTTTTTATAAAAAAAACTACGCAACTCTATAGTGAAACAATTTTTTTTGTAATGTCCTGATATGCCATTGCAACGTTTAGCATGAAAAAAAAAAATAATTTTTTTTGGCGTGTCAGAGGCTTTTTAAGCAAGTTTCGCACTTGCATATGTAAGAAACCTTCTAGCCGCAGTTATGTTTACATGCAGCGCACTCGACCCCTCGTTTGAGAAATATTCTATGGGCCACCTACCTTCGTTGGTCACGAACGTTTGCTTTATTTATTTCGGCTGTGACTCGAATGCGAGATAAGCCAAAAAATTGGTTTCTCCCAGCAGCTTGGTCAGCCCAAGATAACCTGGAATACAAGGCTTTCGCCTCGCCCTCCCCAAACGTGATTCCTAGTGGAGCCAGGCAGCACCTCCTACATTGCGTCTGCATCGTCGACAGCGCCTCATGCAGCGTCTCCCAAGGAGAGCGTTGTTAGCACTCGACGACGTCAAGACAGAGGCGTCTGCCGATGAGTGGCGGCTTTCGTCCAGATTCAGCGTGTTTACCGCATGGGGCGGCTCGGGGTTCCACTAACAATCCTGGTGGTCTTGGGCGCATGAGTCAGCCTCGGGTATCGCGTCTCCACTCTGTCGGGGGCCTCTGGCGACGACCACGTTTCTTCGTGGACTGAGGTTGCAGTAAAAGCTCGCTTCAGGAGCGAGAACCCCGCGCATCTTTTTCTCGGAGGTGCGCTTCTTTTTCGTGAATGGGGATTGTTCAGAGGGCGCATCAGTTTGGCAGAACAGACGGACCAGAAATGATGCTTCGCGTGAACGAGCCGTTATTTACTCACTAGGTAGTCTTTCCCGCAGAATGTAAATATCCGATATGCTGCTCACGTTTTTTTTAACGGTATTTTGTTTGCTAATTGTTTAATTAAAAATAAAACTATTTTGTGCGGAGCGGATAACGGGCATAATACTCAAAATAGGAGCTAGCTGCTAAAACGCCCGAACAACTTAATTCCAAGACCAGGCTTCACAGGAACGGATGTTGGGATTTTTTCGTTTTTTTTTTCACCCTCCTTTCGTGGCTAACATTCATGCGATCTTCCATTGTCGGTTGTGAAATAAAGGATTACTTCAATGGAATTTGAAATATACCCGCCGTGTTCAAAAATAGGTTGAATATGATCCACATTATTCGTAAATTACAATCGCACGTTTGTATTTTGAGCCTGGTGGCTGTATTTTTCGTTATAAACGGCACACTCTGGCAAGCGCTCGGAAAACAGCCAGCGGAGACCACGTAACATCTAACGCAATTGTGACGTAGTTTGTCTCAGTACGAGCAAAGCTACGGCGAGGCTGACTTCGAGGGGATGGCCTAGTCGCTCCAGCCATCAAAGCGACTGCTTTTGTACGAATTTTGAGTGACGGGTCAATCCTCTATAATCTTGTAGGGGGACAATAGCGATTTCTGGGACACACAAAAGGGATTGTCGGGAACAGGGGAGTTCCTCCTTTCCCTCTTTTCTCGTCTTGGTCGGAGGCGAGACAGTTACCATCACTATCTGCCAAGGTTCCTAGACGGGCATTCCAAACTAGGCGCTAGCGACATCCACCAGGTGCTCTTTGTTAATCGTTTAATCCGTTTTAAACTTCCTTTTCGTGACTTTTTTAACAAGATATTGGTGTGTTCGATCTGATACTGCCCCTTGGAACAGATATAGACCAAAAAATGAGCGCCGAAATTTTGTGGTAGTATCCCTTGAAAATGTATTTCCCTTACGTAATTGGGTCTGTAATAAACTTTGAAAGCTCTTGTTTTGTTTTACAGCGGCCGCTGTTAGTGGCTCTTTCCCCTGTTTTTTGACGGTTGATCGTAAACAAGAGTTCCCGCGCAAATTTAGAAAAAAAAATTGACATCCCGAGACCTATTCACCAATTCAGGTTCCCCGCTAAATTTGACGGGAAAACAGATCACGACATTAAAATGATTTATTAATCAACAACGTATCGGATCACCGTATGACGCAAGATTGGCGCAACATGGATCGATCGTCGTTTTCATATTGTCGAATAAGCAGCACGGCTGCCGCTGTCTAAGCGCATCACGTCGTGCGATTGTCGGGCAACTTTTGCATATGAATTTAAATGTGTCTTACATACGTTTTGCATCAGCCCTTTTGACTTTGGCCGACACCCCAAGCGGCATGAAGAAACCTTTACAGCTTCAAAATAACATAGAAAACTTTACGAACACACATAAAATACACAGGTAGGTTCTCTATGTTTTAGTACACCCTGACTAGTATGATCGTGCGCCACGGCTACAGACGCTCGCCGCAATAAAATAGAATATTTACTTATTAGAAATGAGGCAACGATCATCAGAAGGACAATGCAACAATATTGGGTGAGAATGCTTTTCACTTTACACGAGCGTAGTGGCAAATAAGACCCAAGAATACTAGAAAACTACGCCACTAACCAAGAAGCGTGTTCTTCATGGTGAAATCTGAGGGATAATTTCAGTCCCTCCGCAGAACGTGATGACGAAGTTGCCGGGACAATGCCAACAGCGCGATCCGTGCGATTTCATCGTCCAACTATTCGATCCCCACTGCAACGATATTTAAATGCGGCTCATGCAGTGGACAGGAAAACTGCGTGGACAGTCGATTTGGGCTCGTGTAGGCCAATGACTCGACATGCATTCGGGTAGAGGCTCCTGCACAATCACTGGGCCGGCGGGAAAAGACGAACCTTAAGAATGAGTGGAACTCAGCGCGCCCATTGTGCTTTGCCAACCCCAGGGCGTGGCTATGTTATAACACTGGCGGCATCTATTCGGCTCCAGATCACGTGACCAATTGTTCTCGCTGCGCGCTCAGGGGTAAACGTTGTTCGTTTTTCTCGAATGTTTTTCTGCGACTGTCATTGCGAGTACAAAAACACTAGTGCGTGTTTCATAGGTTAGCAATCTCAAGAAATATTTTTAGCCACTATTTACTGAAAGTGAAAGAAATATTTTTGCATAGCACGTTTAAATATTCAGCCACTATTTGTGTAAGCTGCAGCATTAGGCTGACTTCCAGGCCCAATTTGATACCAAACAAATGCATAAGTCAGCATACAACTGAACACAGAAAAGGCTGTTTTCAAGGTGAGCTTATAGAACCCTCCAATGGTAAAAGCCATCACAATTTCTCTGCAGTCCTCTTTGAGCATGACCAGTTCCATGTGCACACCGACATCCAGAGGCAGTCCAAGTGTGCAGTCCTGCAGGAGAGCCCACGAAGCTCGTCCTGTCACGTAAACGTGATTGGCTGCGAGCGACACTCCCCAGAACATGGCCCAACCATGAGCACTAGTCACAGCCTTGTAGTAGCGCTGCACCCAGGAGTCGCTCTGGCGCATGAAGGTGCTCAGCTCCGCGCAGCAACCAAGGAAGGTAGGGCCATACCAGATGAACAAACAGGGCGCGAATATCTTGCCACAGATGTCGAGAAGGCGACGCATTTCGTGCCGTTGTTTCCTGCTTTGTCTGAACTTGCAGTCCAAGCTGTAGATCTTGTGATCCTCGGCACAAAAGAGCTTTGGAATCATCTCGTTGTACTGGGACAGAAGTTCGGCGAACGTTTGACTGACGGTAACAAACAAGATGGGCATGAAGCAGAGGGGGTACCATATCACCACTGCGAAGCAGACTTCGTTGATATAGGCGACAAAGCGGGACAGAAGGTCTGTCTGCAGTCGCTTGTCGGTGAAGAAGAGGATATAAGCAGGACCACTAAGGAAAGCGGCGATGATAATTGCGGATAAACATGCAAGGCTGCAGTTCAGCGTCCGGATCTTCTGTTGTCTTTGAAGCGGTAGCAGGCAACGGGCTTTGTCACTCAGGTCTTTAATGACTTTCCTTAAGTTACTTTCCTGTAGGACAAATATGATAAATGAGACATTTGCGGTCACGATACGGCTGCCGTAGAGAACTAAGTCAACTGCCTGGTACGTGAAAGCGTCACTAAGGAGTTTGGCTTGCGTCGTAACAATGCTCATCTTCAGCAGGAAGCTAACCAGCTTGGCTGGGCGGCATGTCGTGTTCCAGAACAGACCAGTGAACTTCAATGCAACTAATGGTATCTTGAAAATTGCATCACTTGCATTGTTTTGACTCCGCGGAACGAATACTTTCGAGATCGGTTTCTTATTCATTACTCGCCGAATATCAGTTCACGCCGCCTTGGAAGCATACGTACAGTGTCTTGTAGCCAGTGTGAGATGAAGTACACTGTTCAGGGAGCGGGCTTCGAGTTTTGCGAACTTTGAAAATAAGCACGAGTCGTGGCGATGATCTACGTCCAACTAAAAGGAAAAAAGAACGCCCAAATGTTTTTTTTTTTTTTTTTGACATCGCACGCAAATACTTCTATTATGTCGCAATCTCATGAGAGTGAGCAGACGCTTTTTGCATCCGTCAGAAAACTGCGTCGTGGCACGCAACGTCTGAAATAAGTCACAAAACATAAATAAAAAAAACGGGGCTAAACTCTACAAAAACGTGTGAAAGGAAGTTGGAGGCAATCGTCTGACATCACTTCAGGGGTAAGACGGGAGCGTAGCGTGGATTTGAGACTTGACACACTTAAAAATTCTAAGAGTATCGCTCATGGAATGTTTCGTGTGCAGAAAAGGACGTTCATGCTGGCCTTCACTGATTTCAATATTGATTTTAGTTCTTGAATTATGAATCGCGCCTTGATTGTTGAAAGCAATACATCTGCTGAAAGTCACGCAAGGCTCCACTAGACGTGCGTAGTGCGAAATTCATAGAATTTTTAAGAAGCTAACTTTTGAGTCTCTTGAAATATGCAGACTGCCAGCAGCAGTGACCCATTTTCGTGTCTAACGTCGATCGCATGTTTCTCAAATGAAAGCCTCACTGAACTGAGCGCGCTTTTTTTTCTCCGCATAAAACTTTGAAACACTGGATTGATGCGCCGAGGGACAGGGCCAAAGTGAAGAAGTTAACGAGAGCACAGAGCGCATATTGTCCCTGTCTTTCGGCACTTCTATCCAGTCATGAACCAACAGCCCAACTGAACGTTTTGAAACACACTAGCTGTCCATGTGAAGTGTCCGACAATGCTGCACAGTTTATTTGTTGCTAGGTGCAACACATTTTTTTCACTTCTCTTCGACACAGGAGGCACTTCAATCTTAAGAGGCTTTTAAAACGTGGTCTGAATGCCGCAAATTGCTGTTTAGAATAAAACTTTGACGTTTGTATATGCACTTCAACGTTTTTGAAGAAGATAAAACAGAAATAGATGAAAGCAGTAACTTAAAAAAAAAAAAAAAACATATCTAGTACAAGCTGCCACTACTCCAGCAATAAGATTGGTTGTCCTGACGTTACGAGTAAGGTGCTTAGCATCGAGGTCCATCATAAAAAAATGTAAAAGGAACGCAATATTGTCGCGGATGGAAAAGGCTCGACTAACATTAACTGAAAATAAAAGTTTCATCGGCGAACTTATGCCGGAAGCAAAAGAAAGAATGAGCGCAGAAACATCAGCATCGAACGTCGCGGCGTCGGTGTGACAGCTGCCTGGAGCGAGACTGCGAGAGGGAGTGAGTCTGCAAGGCCACGCTCGGCTCCTATCTACACTGAACTGGGTGTCTCGAATATTCGATCTAGAACGTTCGGGAGTGAGCTGGGGCGAGATTGACCGTGCAACGTCATGTTGGATTCTTCATCTTTTACACTCGGGGTAAGAGTATACTCGAATCTTCTACAAGTACAAAGAAACGTGCACGCGGCAAAATCAAAAAAGAAAAACTTATTTAAAACCTTTTTTTTTTATTGCCGTGTTTTAAACACAGTGCAAACCTAAGCTTTTGTCCCCAATCATTTTGTTGAGGAGAAAACAAACGCTGGCGCTTCTTTTAGTTTCAAATTAGAAAATCGCAATTGATATAGCGTTCTGACCACGGTCTAAGTTATACGGTGCGTTTAATCTTCATTCGAATAAATTTATTGAAAAAAATAATGCGAAAGACGCACTACCGCAGTCGATGTAAGTGTCAGTGTGACATAATATAGTGAACTAATAGTCTTGCCAGGTCGAATAATGAACATTTCGTGGTAATACAGCGCAACTGGGCACGAACGAATTAAAGACGAGCCAGTACAGTGCTGTCTATACTTCGTTTCATTTTAAGTCATTGCGCAGCCGCCTCCACGACCTGATGGACATATCATATAGCATCGAATGTGCGCCTTTATGGTCTTCTACATGTTTCTAAACGTGTTCTAACATCGCTGAACCAATCATAAGCGACGAAAGGCCCAGTGACTTGATCTTTTCGTACAGCCTGATTGGTCTCATTCGCTTTTAATGTTGGCTGCATCTGGACTCAAGCTGAAACGAAGTATGGCGACTGAACGTTCATTTTGCGCCCACCCTGTATGAAAACATGAGCGAATAAGCATAGTGCGAAGCAAGAAAAAAAAAACACACACATACAATATCTGAGCATAATATTTTATAGATAATACTGCACTCGCCAGTCCGAAAATGGACCTCTTTATCGGAGAGGACGGCGGAGGGCATGCTGACGCATTTGTCTTTCAGTTTGGTTATTTCAGTAGGTTTCTATTATTTTTGCAGTCAGCTTGTCACCGTTCTTTAAGAATATTTTGCTTCAAAAGGAGCGAGATTATTTCAATCTCTTTGAAGTTTTTATTGCTTCAAAAAGATAACATGTTCGAAATTAAATGTGCGGAAACATATTTAAAGTAAATCTTTTACTTTCATCTTCTTGATTTGTGGCCACAAAACCAGTTCTCACCTCAATTTTCGAAGCAGCTTGGGGCATTAGATGTATAGGAGAGTGCTAATTTGTGTGGCGTCTTCTTTTGAATTTTTACGTTGGAATGAACCAGATGCGAATGAGCTAAAATATTTTAACTATCAGCGCTGACCGCCAATGTTCGAGAGGGCATTACGGGGGATTAATGAGGTCTTCTATTGACCTAGAGCCGGTAAATATGACATGCTTCAGAGTACCGACATTTCAGCCATCTTTTTGCTTAAAATATGGTTGTTAGTTATCTGAAGTTTGGTCTGAAATCGCGGGAAAGGGTTTTTCGTTCTCCAGAAATGCTTAAAGGGGCGGTGCAACGATATTCAATTGGAATGTTTTTCACTTTACACGAGCTTACTGGCACTAGTGGGACTCAAGGTTACTCGCACGCAACGCCACTGGCCAAGAAACTCCTTTGTTGCGGTATAATTTCAGAGACAAAAGCGATCTTTTTCATTCAATCTCTCCTTTGCAAAATTTGATGATGTAAAGTGGGGATCGCAGATAGATAGATAACAACTTTAATGTTCCACCAGATAAGGAGACACTCAGTCCTCGTCCCCTGCACGCAGGCATAGGATACGGGGCCCGGGACCTCCGCGATTAGAAGCAGGCAAAGAGGTCTTGGCTCTTCGCGGCTTCTTCCGCCAGGCGGATGGCTTGCTGCTGTGGAGCAGGGACCTCGCTCCGCAGCAGGGCTTCCCAGGCTTCTCTACAATCTATATTTGCTTTAGCCCCTGGGGAGCTAGCACATTCCCAGATTATGTGGTCAAGGGTTCCTCGCGCCCCACAGTGCTTGCACTTATCGTTTTGTCTGTCATCTATCTGAACATGGTATGCCCAGACTGGGTTTATGAAGTTCCCAGCTTGCAGGCGCCGCCATGCGACTGCCTCCCTATTGCTTAGACTTTTGTCCGGTGTTGGCACCTGTTTCCTTTGTAATCTATAATTTTCGACAACCTCCGTATAATTTTGCAGACGCTCGTCCATGTTCCGGCAGTCGGGCGGCTCCACAGTTACCCGGAAGTAGAGAGCTCGGGCTAACTCGTGGGCCGCCTCGTTGCCAGGAACGGACGTGTGTGCGGGGGTCCAAATTAGGCTAATTTTTCTGTTTAGCTGTCTACCGGTCAAACTCCTTGCAGCTTCCGGCGAGATCCTACCCTTCCCAAAATTCCAGATGGCCGTTTTGCTATCGCTAATAATAAAATTGGCTTTCGTTCCAAAGCAAGCGAGCGCTATCGCAACTTTTTCAGCCGTTTCTGCGTTGCGGCTTCTAATGGTGGCGGCCGATACGGGAGCACCTCGGCCGTCAACCACCGAGGCGACCGCCACATCCGATTTGCCGCTTGCCGCGTCCACATACGCAACCGACTTGCTGTCCATTAAATCGAAGCGTCTGATTAGTGCTTCTGCTCTCTTCTCCCTCCTCTCCGTGTTGAATATGGGATGCATGTGACGAAGGAGGGGGGAATGATTAGGTTTTCTCGGCAGTCCTGCGGAATGCTTGACTTGACTCGTAGTCCCCTATCTGTTTGCAGGCCTACCATCTCGAGGATAGCTCTGCCCGTGGTCGTTCGGCTAAGTCTTTCGAGCTGCGAAATTCTGACAGCCTCCGCTATTTCGTCCCAGGTATAGTGCACTCCCATAGAGAGGAGCTTCACTGTGGAGGTGCTAATTGGTAAGCCCAGGGCCCTCTTTGTGCATCGTCGGATGAGCGAGTCTAGTTTCCTTCTCTCCTCCGACCTGATGTTTAAGAAAGGCGTGGCATAGCTCACGTGGCTTATTACGTATGCTTGACTTAGTTTAAGCAAGCTTCTTTCCTTCAGGCCTCGTCCTTTCAGCGCGACCCTTTTAAATATTCCAAGGGCTTGCGTGGCAAATCTTTCTAGCCTTTTGATTGCCCCATCATTATATCCATTCTCCTGAATGAATAGTCCCAAGATTTTGATCTGATCTACCTTTGGAACTGGTTTCTCCTCTACTTTAATGCTAAAATCCCAGCTGCGTTTGCATCGGAGAGACTTTGGGTTATAGACGAATAATTCTGATTTTTGCGGAGAGAATGAGAGACCCCTATTGGCAGCATACTCCACGACAGTGTCTGTCGCCGCCTGCAAGCGCTCCTCAATGCACGCATCACTCCCCTGGTTAATCCAGAGGTTGATGTCGTCCGCGTAAATACTGAAATTCAGCCCCTCTATGCTCCTCAGAGCTGCTGGGAGGCTCCTCATTGCCACGTTGAAAAGGAACAAGGAGAGAACCGAGCCCTGCGGCGTGCCCCTGCTCCCTAACTTTAGTGTGTGTGACTCAATGTCTTGGAACTTTATGCAGACAGTTCTGTCTGACAAAAAGTCCTTGATGTAGTCGTACGTTCGCGTACCTACCCCGATTTCTTGGAGACCGCAAAGGATCGCTTCGTGTTTTACATTATCAAAAGCCTTTGCCAAGTCCAGGCCGAGAATTACTTTGGCGTCTCTAGAACGCGAATCGATTATGTCATGTTTGAGTCGGAGCATCACGTCCTGCGTACTCAAGCCCGGCCGGAAGCCGACCATCTCGCACGGCCACAGGTCGTTTTGCTCCATAAAGCGCGTCAATCTGGTCTGGACTACGCGCTCCATCAATTTTCCCATGCATGAGGTTAGGGAAATTGGTCTTAAATTGTCTAGTCTAGGGGGTTTGCCCGGCTTTGGGATTAGAATTACGTTTGCCGACTTCCACTGCCGAGGCAGGTGGCCTTTAGTCCAAATATCTTGCATGTACTCCGTCAGAGCGCTGATGGAGTCATTGCCCAGGTTTCTTAATATTTTGTTAGTTATCTCGTCAGGGCACGGGGCCGATTTTGTTTTTAGTCCCAATATTTCTGCCCTGACCTCCGCTTCCCTGATGGGTGCGTCGAGCTCCTCGTTGGGAGCTCCGTCGTACTCTAACAGGGGGGCACTATCGGTATCACCAATGTACATGTTGACTAGTTCGTCCATAAATTCCGCGTCTGTTCCCTCAAACGCGTGCCTGGCTTTTGATAATCTAATTTCTGATTGAGTTTTCGAATTGATCGAATCTAATAGGTGTCTCAGCAGACCCCATGTTTTGGCAAGGCTCATGCCCCCTTCCATCTCGTCGCATCAGCTGCACCAATTTTGTTCGCACAATTTGATCGCATAATTTTCAATTTCTTTGTTATGTCTAGCAATCTTCCTTCTCAGATTGCGGTTCCATTTTTGCCTCTTTAGTCTGCGCTCCATACCGTGTTTTGCCTCCCACATGTGAAGCAGTTTGCTATCAGCTACCTCAGGGGCATTGTCCCCTTCAAGTGTCTTTGTGGCCTCCCCAACGTGACGCTTGAGGACCTCCGTCCTTTCTCTATGTTTGTGATCTTCCCAGTGGCAGCTTTCTCTCGTTTATGCCTAAATAATTCCCATTCGGTAATCCTCAGTTTACGCGCACGACGCGTCTTCACTCCCTTTTTAATGATCGAGGCCAGAATAAAATGGTCGCTGCCGAAATTTTGCTCCGAATTTTTGCCACGTCAGGTCTGTCACATTTTTGGAGAAGGTCAGGTCAGGGGTGTGTCTGCGCACACGCTGTTACCCACCCTGGATGAACTACTAGGGTCCGTGTGTAGTGTGAGTCCTAGCTCATGCGCATCCTCCCATAACTGCCTGCCTTTAGGATCTTGTTTAGCGTAACCCCATTCCGGGTGCGCCGCATTAAAGTCACCGACTATTAGCAAGGGGTTGGTGCCGGCTGCCTTAATCGCTTTGCGGAAGAGGGCCCTGAATGTCACCTTTTTCTGCTTTGGGGTACTGTACAAATTTAAGAGGAAGACGCTCGGTTCCTCCTTTCGTCCCGTAAGTATTTCCAATAGCACTGCCTCAATTTCTTTCGAGTTGATTTCGTGCTCAATAGCTGCAATGTTCCTCTTAATCAACGTTGTGACGCGAAATTTCTCACCCCTGTCACTTGAAAAAGCTTGGTATCCTGAGAGTTTCGCTATTTTGCCCGTCTCCTGCAGAGCTATCACTAGCGGTTTCTCATCTAATAGCGTCAGATTGTGTTGCACTAACGCCCGCTTGCGTTGGAAGCCGCGACAGTTCCACTGCCAGATTAACGACTCACTTCGTGCGCCTCTGGTCATTTTGGAGCTGGTCGAATGTTTCCTCAGCTTTTTGTTGCCGTTCTCCGATGGCAACTAATTCTGCCCTTTGCCTTTGAACTTCACCCGTAAGGGCTTGTATCTGGCTTTGAGTTTGACTTATTGCTCCCAGAATTTGGGCCATGAAAGAATCGAATTTGGCTTCGATTTTGGCTTCTAATTTTTTCTCTAGTGCCACCAGCGGATCAGCGTCTTCCCCTTTGCGTTTCATAGGAGGCGGTGTAGCCGATTATAAAATCATCTTTTCCTCCTCTGGTGTCGCAGGCTGCGTGGGAGTCTTAGCCCTAGAGGCCGGGGGGGTTGGTTTCAGTACCAATTTTGGTTGAACTCTTGGGGGGGGGGGGGGGGGGGAGAGGGGGACCCCGTACACTCCTGCAATTTTGGTTTCTGCAACTCTTGAGTGAGCTTATTAACGACCTCTTTGAGCTCCCCAACTTCTTTCCTTAATTTATCGATCTCCTCGTCCTTCTTATTTTTTGCCTGGGAAACCTCACTGCCAAAGCTTACACCTTTTCGATCCCTGCTCGGGCTCCGCTTCTTTGTCCACGCGTTCGCCGGGATCCTGGAACTCGATCTCCCCCAGGGTCTGGATCCGGAGTGCGCCCTGGTGCGGGAGCGCGTGCGGTTGCGCTGCTGCTTCCCACCGGTGGTCTCCTCCAGCCTCGGGAAGAAGTCGTTTCTGGCGCGAAAGTCCTCGGAGATTCCCCTCGGCGGTCGCTCCGGCTTGCTGCTTTTTCTGAAGTTGCTGATGCTGTTGCATGTTGATCTTGCGTTCGCATTTCTTCTTCTTCACCTCGTAAGGGACACGGTAGAGTTCTCTACATGTTTTGTCACCGAGCGGGTGTCCTCTCCCGCACAGTTCGCACTAGGACTCGCATAAATGGTTTTGTGGCGGTTTCTCCATGCCACAGCCACGGCATTTCACATTTCCGGGGTCCGGGCAGACGTCTTCGCGGTGCCCGAGCCGGCCGCAGGCGTTACAAACCTCGTACTTCTTGCTGTAGAGTACGCAGCGTTGCGCCACGGGCGTGAGTCGCACCCAGCGCGGTACTTCTTTGTCTTCGAAGAGTATTAAAACTGTCCTCGATTCTCTACATGAACGACGCCTTTCCCGCAGTCCTCCGGCATAGCGATGTACGTAGTCATTTCTATCGTTTCCCCTTCAAACATGATGAGCTTCAAGTCGGCGTATTTTCTCTTCCTCTCTGCGCTGACGGTGGCGACGAGAATGGAATGTGTGCTTCACGTTCATCAAGATGACGCCCTCCCCGGCCGCGTCTGGGCTGACAACAGCAGCCCTAAGTATGACGTCGGCCAAATACGCACTTCCGTATTTCATCATACGTATGAGACCGCCGTGCGGCCTCATGACTATTTTGTCGGCGCCGTCCGGAACTCGGGCGAACTGCCTTTCAACCGACTTTGCCGCCATCTTCCTCCCTGCGAGCTTCTCGGGCGGCTCGCTGCCGTTCCATATGGCGTGCCTCGTTGTCCACTAGGGGGGCCGCTTTCCCTTTCTTCTTACTAACGTACCATTGTCCTGGCACGTTCAACTCTTCCGGATCAATCTCCGTACCTACCACGGTCTCCCTCATGGATAAATCAGTCTCCGAGCGGAGCCTCAGCCGCCGCCGACGACTTCTGGCCGGTAGGTCCAAGCTTAGGCTTAGCTCACGACATGGCTCGTCGAACACTTCAAAGCCTCAAAATTCGTGAAAAACAAAAGCCCACCTTGAAACAATGATGATATCCTAGGTGTCCGTTCGTCACGTGCTGTTGATTCCAGCTAAAATTAAAAAAAAAAACCTGTGTCCAAAATCAGAGGAGCGGAGCACAAGCGAGACACGTCCACACTCCATCCAATCTTCTTCTTCTGGGGATCGCAGTGCACCCATATGACGATATCTGAATGCTGTTCATAGATTAGACCCGAGCATTGCGTGGTCACTCGATTTCGGTTCGTGATAATTACTAGCTCGAGAAGCATGCGGGTAGTGGCCCGTGTCCACTCGCTGCAACGACGACAATAGCCGAGCCGTAACAATGTCTGGAACACAGCACGTGTCCTGTGCTTTGCCAACCCCAGCGCGTGGCTATGATCAACATTGTAGGCATATAATTGGCTCCAGATCACGTGGCCGCTTGTTCTGGCTGCGGGTTGAGAGGGTGAACGCTGCTCGTTTTTCTTGAATTTTTTACTGGGACTTCTATTGCGTAGGGTGAAAAACGAACGCGTGTTTCATAGGTCATTAACGTCAGGGATCCGTTCTAAGCGGTATTTGCGCAAAGTACAAAAATTGTTGCATCGCCCCTTTAGGCACTCCCCGACGAAGCAGAACAATATCGCTTGAGGTTTCTGACGTTGTATCCAAAGCTTAGGAATGCGCTTGTTTGAATCGGGACGATCTCCGATTGCGCCCGAAGTGCACGAAGCAGCAAAAGAGCGGCTCCCCAGCTTGAGTTATATATGGTAAAATACGAAACTAACAAAACACGGCGTTTTATGCGCATTTCGGCGGTTCGGTGCAACTAACTAGCAAACTGCGCTAATTGGTGGACGAATATGAAACGATAAGCGCCGCGATATTAAATACGGTTCGGCGACCTAATGTGCCAACGCATCGCAGCTCGTGTGCATGTCCATAGTTCTGTGCGCCGACTTGGGCATCGTGTTTTTAAATCGCTCTATTACCAGTTTCGAACTTGGCGGGTGTTGTTTCGGCGTGGAATCGTGAAATCGCTGACAATATATGTCATTAAATCAACTAAGTTGCTTAACTTTGAACGTGATGACTTCAAGAGGGCGCGAGCTTTTTATCAGGAGGCAGTTTCATCTTGTGTGGTAGATTTAAAAAGTGACAGATTTCTCAATATCTTGCAGTGCCGTTTTGAATGCATGTTGTTTAAAATATGTATTATTTTCACCAATGACGCGTTCCCGCTGTGGTGTTCTAAGTATCCAGCACATTTCGAATACTCGCTGCCTTTCAGAGCAAAACACACGTATAGAGGTTCCTTGAAAAGGCACATGCAGAGTGTTCTTCTAAAAGTGAGCCAAATCGCTCCGGCGAAATATGTACGATGAAAAAAGGTTTGTGTCGCATTGGTCTCCACCAATGGGCCCATTTCGAAAATGCAATAACGTTTGGTCCGACTAGGTTATTAATTACTTTCGAGTAATTCACTTTATATATACAAAATGTGTATATATGATTTCAATTAAAAGCTTTGAGGTTAATCGAAAACCACTGTATATAAACTTCTTTTATAAATATAGAAAGCTCGTACAACATTTTGCTGCGTTAAAAAAAGGAAAAAAAAAAGAAAAAGCAACCGACTCTATTTCCACGCGTTCCTAGGTTTCGGTTTCCAACCAGAGCGCATCCTTGCGCCAGTGGTCCTCCTCCTCGTGGCCGAGGCGCACAACGCACGTGCGGCACACTTCTTTCCCTCCTACGATGGAGGCGAAGCGGCAGCTGCGCCCCTCGGATACGTGGACAGGACTGCTGACGCAAAGATGCACTCCAATCAAAAGCCGCAACTTACAGTAAATCTACGGCCAAACTATCGGCAAAACGCGGCGGAACGCCGCGTGCGGCGTGCCGTCTTCCCGCGTGGAAAGGCCGCACCAACCCGCGGTCTGCCGCCGCGAAAGTCACGTGACAGCACACTAGATCTTCCGCGCTTTGGATGTCAACGAGCGCCTCCGAGGTTCTTCGTGCCTTTCGCTTCGGCCTTCGACTCCGGCGATTGCATTCGCCCAGTCCATTGATGGCTGACCCTGACGACGACTTCCTCACGATAGTGATTGTTATTGGATAGTTTTAGCGAACCGTTTTTGCACATCCGATACGGAACGATGGGCCCCCCGGCACGAACTGCGCATGCGCGATGTTAGGTTCCAAAGTGAGAGACGAGAACGCAGGAACGTCGAGGCAAGGTAGGGTTGTAGATGACATATTTAAAAATTTCATCCTTTCCACTTTGGTGAAAAAGGAAGAGCAGCGGAGCTGTATCTTCTGTTCTCGGCGGTGGCTTTCCAGGCGAGCGATCTGCTCTTCTTTCGCGAGGGAATGTGAAGCGCTCGAAGCAGTGGAACTTTAGGCGATAGCGTCCACGCGGCGGTTGCAGAACCATTCGCGCTGCTGCGCACATAGCCGCTCGTTCCGTTCCCGCACTTCTTCCTCCGAAGAAATGTTGCCTCTATCTTCGAGCAACGGCAGCAACCAGTTGTCTGGTTGCCGAGGCTGGAAAGGTTGCCGCGATCTATGAACGACGGCGGCAAGCAAACAACCGGCAAACACAGCACTTTGGACATCTACCGCCATCTTTTAGCGGCGGCGGCAACCAGATTGTTGTGTCGACCACGGGTGTCGACATTTGTTTGGAACCGGACACGATCCTGGGGAAACTAGTCCTTAAGAGCTCCGCTGTAAAAAGATGAAGGGATGAATGGTCTGGTGAAGGCGAGCGGGTTGAACATGAATACACAAAATTGAAAGAATAAAACACGGAGGACAAGCACAGGACAACCACTTTCTTTCATTTAGCAACGACGTTTATTTTGAGCAGAGACATTGCACCCTGAACGAGACCCCGACGAAGATAGGTTGATAACGGAGAAGGCTAACTGAGAGTTGGAAAGGGTGATATGGGGGACGGAAAGGAAAACCGGGAGATGGAAAGGTGATAAAGGGGAAGGAAAGCTGGGAGATGGAAAGGGTGATAGGAGATGGAACGGGAGAACCAGGAGGCACGGGCATAACTACCGTAATGGTGTGTATTTACGGGGAGTTGCGATATTTTTCAAGTTCAGGCCTGATGAAATCTAATTCCCGTCTTGATAAGGTTACTGAGGCCGATGACACGTTGTTTTCTGCGTTCTGGATGAGAAAGGATTCAATGATTTCACGTCCGTGGCGATTGCGGTGTCCCCCTCTTGTCTTGGTTCCTGCGAAGTCAGGCGCGCATCCAATGCATTCGTTCGCGTGAACCGCGATCGGATGAACGGGGTTGTCGGTTCTTGAAGTGGCTTCGTTTTCGTGCTCTCTTAAGCACGCCACGCTTTTCCGGACCTGCTGCACAGAAAAAGTTTACTCCATCCCCCTCAAATGCGGAGCCGAGTACATAGGACAAACCGGCCGATGCATGAATGACCGCTTAAGAGAGCACGAAAACGAAGCCACTTCAAGAACCGACAACCCCGTTCATCCGATCGCGGTTCATGCGAACGAATGCATTGGATGCGCGCCTGACTTCGCAGGAACCAAGACAAGAGGGGGACACCGCAATCGCCACGGACGTGAAATCATTGAATCCTTTCTCATCCAGAACGCAGAAAACAACGTGTCATCGGCCTCAGTAACCTTATCAAGACGGGAATTAGATTTCATCAGGCCTGAACTAGAAAAATATCGCAACTCCCCGTAAATACACAGCATTACGGTAGTTATGCCCGTGCCTCGTGGTTCTCCTGTTCCATCTCCTATCACCCTTTCCATCTCCCAGCTTTCCTTCCCCTTTATCACCTTTCCATCTCCCGGTTTTCCTTTCCGTCCCCCATATCACCCTTTCCATCTCCCAGTTAGCCTTCTCCGTTATCAACCTATCTTCGTCGGGGTCTCGTTCAGGGTGCAATGTCTCTGCCCAAAATAAACGTCGTTGCTAAATGAAAGAAAGGGGTTGTCCTGTGCTTGTCCTCCGTGTTTTATTCTTTCAATTTTGTGTATGAATGGTCGCTCTCGGCCAAGGAGGTTAGAAGTACTAGGAGGGGGCACGTTGCGATATTGGTGAAGCCTAGTCATAAAAAGTTTAAACGATTTTGTGCCCAGCGTGACCGCAGATCTCTCTGGCGATTGCTGCGCGTGACATGTCACGTGGGAGATGGATGGTTTATTGTAGGAGATTCCTTGCAGGCTTGCGCGCGCTCCGTCCGGTAGGTTTTATCAGATCCAAGGCTAGACTGTGGTGTATTCGAGTACACCATAGCTAGACGAAGGCTAGCTACGGTCACTTGTCGGGCTGATAAGTGAGGAGAGTAAGGAGGAAAGTGAGAAAGAGGCGAGGCGTCAAGGGAGCATGTATTGTGGAGGCTACGCGGTCGACGTCATGCCCTCTCCTACCCTTCTATCCTCCTTGCTCTCGGCTCAATCGGTCCGAATGTTCCTCTTCTCGAGCGCTCCCCAAGTCCCGCGCTCCTCTTTTTACTGGAAGCGAGCGAGCCGGCCGCGCCGCGGTGGTCGCCTATTGTTTGCCGCCACCCAGCGGTAGCCGGCGCAGAATCATAGGGAAGTTATGGCGACGAGCAGCAGAGAGGACAGTGTCCCCGTCGTCATTACGACGCGATCAAAGGCAGTTACGAATTCAGGAAGTTTCTTCGGTAGTCGGTGCCGCCGGCGCAAAATCATCGGGAAGGAATGGCAACGAACAGCACCTAGGGTGATGGCGAGAGCGCTCCTTCCGTTTTGTCACTGCTGGACGCGATCGAGTCTGGCCGGACATTTACGGATAGCGCTGATGGGAGGGCATAGCGCGTGAATACACCGTCGTACGAAAACATGTTTAACTGATACAAACAAGTTTCATTATCTAGAAAGTCGCTTAAAAATAACAGACGGGCTTTTGTTTCATGGGGAGCGATCGGGCGCCACGGAAGAGCCCTGAAATGTAAACATCGCGAGTGGATTTACTTTTCTTGCCACCCGTTTCTTCTAACCCAGTATTTATGTATTGTCTAGAATGATAGCTATACACAGCAGTTAAGTTAGAAAAGTGTAGACAGGCAAATTATTAGGACAGAAAAATTAAGGCTCGGCGTGGGAACAATATGTGCACAACGATGCTTCGGGAAAAATGGGTTTGCTTTTAAAGTGGTGTAAATATCGCTCGGAAAGACAGACTTTCTTTTTTTTTTTAAATAATGATTCTCCTAACATTGAATGACACCGAGTGATGCGACATGGCAGAAGAGTTCATAGTAACGAGGCATTGCACAGAGAACCAAATGCTCACGGTAAGTATTGCAAACAAACGCGATAACATATTTTTGAGCACTAATGTCTTACTTTCCAGATAAAACATAAAAGTTACTTTATTGGAGGAAATAAAAACGCCAGCTAATAAAAGGAGGAAAATGTTCTATTTAAAAGAGTTGATATCCACCCCGCTCTTCCCCGATTATTTTTTAATTAATCAAACTCAATTCACTCGCTGAAATACCTCGCGGCTTTACTACTCAGGCACATATAGACGCTTTTAATTTTTATCACTTATCACCCAACAACATGTTTTTTTTTTTCAGTCAAAGGGCTATCTTTCACCGCAACAGACATTAAGAGGAAAACAGCAAATCCTTTCACGAACTAGCTCAGTTCCGTCAAGAGAGAGAGAGAAAGAGAGAGAGAGAGACGAACCCGTGGTTCTACCCCGAAGCATACATTCTTAATTGCAACATTCCACTTGCGCAGCGTCGAATACAACAAACAAATAGTATAACGAGTACTTACCTTCTGAAGGTACCCATTAGCCAAGCCACTGCCCTAAGTAAATTTGGGTACTACCACCTGAAACAACGGCCGACCGATGCATCTCGACATCGCTCGAGACTTCGTGAAGCTTCTCAAGCCACAGACAAAACAGTACACGGAAGCTGCAGCATAAAATAAATCACAAACAAACACACACACACATGAAATTCACGGAAGAAGCAAGTCACAAACACTGCTGACGGAAACCACTTTTGGAAGCCGATAGCGCGTTACATAACCGTTACATAATCGAGGACGCCGTGATAGAGCTAGGGCTCGCCAGGTGACGTTTATGGAAATCCTCTTCGTCTGCAGCGCCTCGGAGTTCTTTGTACACACTCGAATCTCACAAACACACGCAAGGAGAGCCAAAAGGGAACGATTGATTTTTTCGAGTCAAGACCCACGCGGTTTCACCTTCAAACCGATGGCGGCGACGCGACGAGAGTCGACCTCTAAATCATTAGGCGGTAGTTTCGTCTCGTTCATTGCAGATAATATACAAACTTGCAATCCGAACCTCAGAAATAAATAAAAGATTGCGAGAAACTTGCCTCGCTGCATGCCCAACTCAAAGGAAGAGCACGAAGCCAGGATTTCAAAAACAACAAACTACATTTAATGTTAGAAGGACGGGGCGTTTAGCTATACATCAAAGAAGTCGGCGTGCGACTGTCCAAGGCCGCCCTTGTTCCTCGTAGTTCGTGTACGTGGTGCGTTTCCTTGCGCAGAGCCGCTTCTACTGAGAGAGTCTGGCCTTCTTAAGGAGATTTGGACAGCCTGGTAACCACAGCAGCGTTGTCTGACAACCGGGGATGACTACTTCCGTCCGCCATTTTGTGGCTTTGACTCACAGGAACTCTATGCGATTTCCCAGGAATAAATGAGACAAAGAAGTAACGCCGTTTTGTGTTATAGCGAAATCCGCTGGCTGTAGCGGGCAATAAGCTCCGCCCATCGGCAACACTAACTCAGTGTAAACGGCTCTGGTGATGCGCGCATGAGGGCGCACCCTGGTTGCCACTGAGCGGTTGCCCCTATGGGGCACCCAGAAGACACACACACACACACATATATATATATATATATATATATATATAACTGGTAAGAAAAAACCCTTGGTGAAAACAGCAACAACTATATATATATATATATATATATATATATATAATTTAAAACCGCTAACTTATACAAAGGGGGAAGTTAAATTATATTTCTTAACAGTTTGAATACGGTACTATGACTACTACGACGTTCGAATAGCCGACTGTCCGGAATCAAAGAGAAAAAAGAGAAGCCCGAATTGCAGAAAGGTCTCCTCCTTCTGACTTTAGTGACGTCTTGCCTGCAAGCGCTGCGGCCTTTCCCCTTTGTGGTGTTGGTGCATCCCACTTTTCCCCCAAGAGCGTTTTTCTTTGTCTGGTTCTTCTCGGAGAGCACTGGGAGAGGAAGCAGGCACGTAGCCAGGATTTTGTTTCGGGGGGGGGGGGGGGGGGGGGGGGCGCCCATGACAAAATGCTGTATAAGGGGGAGGGGGGAGAGGAGGTCCCAGCAAAATGGAAGATTTCGGGGGGGGGGGGGCGGGCCCCATGGGCCTCCCCCCTGGATACGTGCCTGAGAGGAAGATAAGTCGTAGAGAGGAGGTATGAAGGGAGCCAGTCATGTTTTTTTTTTGTTTTTGTCATCCCGCAGAATGCAAAAGGAAAGAAGAGGGGTAGGTTGCCTTACGACACCCATGTGGTCCGCTGCTATCAAAATATACCCTCTTTTGCTAATTCGTCCTTCCTCCTCCTTTTTTCATGGCGACCGGACGGCCTATCGCTCGGGGATGGAAAGGGCAGGTTTTCCCCGTATTGGGAGACTATAGTTCTGGTAAGCGCCATCTTGTAGCATCCACTCGTGTTTTTGACAGGCTGGAGCCCCTCCTGCACCCAATTCAGGAGGACCGAACTACGGTGGTCTGGCCTATTATAGACATTGTGGACGACCACAGCCTGCAATACAAGGGCAAGGGTGCAGAGTACCTCATGCTCGGGGGCTTTAATTGGAAGGCCGAGTTTGTGTGGATCAACCTGCCCTCGGGCTGAGAGGTAGAGCGCGAGACCAGGGTGGACCCCGTCAACACACCGACCATATAGGGAGGGCTGTTTGCCATCGATCGCCAGCACTTCTGGGAGAGCGGCTCCTACGACGACGAAATGGAGGGCTGGGGCGGCGAGAACCTCGAGATGTCCTTCAGAATACGTGCTCGCCCGCTGGTTGGGCCGGGTTTGTGTCTTAAAGGGGTCCTGAAGTTAATTTTGGATGAGTTTGAGGTTCTGAGGATTGCGCTTGAACTGACAACATGAAATGTTGCAAGTTAGACTAACTTTTTGTTTCTCAAGAAAAATTATTTTATTTTTTGAAAGTTGCAGGCAAATTATAATGATCACAAGCAAAATAATCTGCTGTCCGTGACGCATTTTGTAGGCCAATAATAGGAGTGATGCGCCTGGACAATCCAGTGCAGGTTAGGTTGATGGCCGCGTCTTCGAAGCCGCCTATTCATCGTAGGCTCGTTGCTGAGCCTGCTTGCTTCAGGCCTCCTCCCCTGTACCGTCGCAGTTTTAGCTCCTAAATGTCAAGAGGAGTGCGACGCTGAGCGTTTTCTTTGTGTTTGAACGAGTAAGCTTATGCAAAGGCTCATCCTGAAGCGAATCGGTACGATTCTCAAGCTCTGTCCATCGTTCACAATCTTCCGTATTTGTATAATACCCGCCGTGAGCACACAACAGTCGTGCCGTGCGAGCACTTATTCTTACTTTTGAAACTTCGCTTGTTTCGTTTTAACCCTGAAACTCAGTCAAATTCATTTTATAAAGAACAGAGTTGGCTCGCCGAATTAAACTTTTTATTTGACTTTTAAAATATCTTTTATGGCTCTAATCTATAAAACAATTCCTCCGTGCCTCGTGACTTGTTGCTGCACGCTTTCATATCCATTTGGCGCCACCCTTGGTAGATGTGCTTGCACGTTGTCCGGTTAATATATACTGCACTCATTTTTGCATACACTGTCAGTGTCCCGTGGGTTGCCCGAGCGTCCATTATTCCCGAGGAGTTTGGCTGACGCCCCCTTACGGTGACGTTACACGGGGGAATGAATTTTTCCTGAATTGGCCTGTTCGCCTTGTGGAGGCTGTGATGACTTCAGCTGGCGGCACGCAACTTTCTATATGATTTCTTTTTTTTTGTGTTCGTTTCTCGTAGGACTTGTGAATTTTTATGTTAGGTTTCATTGAGAAATGGCCTGTAGCTGCAGGCGAAACCTCAACCAACATTTCAGGCATGGTTGACAGGGCAGACAGAGGCTTGAATTACAGCTGGTATATGAAAAGGAAGGAATATGACCACACTCGCAGGAGCATCACGATAAATTTACATATCACACAATCGATGCTGCTGAGGGTTTGATTGAAGTGACAAATTATGTATACTATTTTGTTTTTCTTGTTGTTGTTTTTTGCTTTTAAACAAAATTGCTGAAGCAGAAAAACTGTATGCTGCTCCAGCAACATTTTAAATAGATACTGGGTCATGAAGAGACAGTCACAAGTGAAACAGCCCAAGTACAAGTAACAAGTTAAAGAAATAAAAGGGAAAACAGCCATATACTTGTTATTTATTTATATACATTTCAATTGATCGCATCTTGCATTTGCTGAATTCGGATAGTATTTCAATGGACTCCACTGGTGGTATCTGTGGACGTTTCTTCGAATATCCCTCGAGTAATGTACAACAAACGGAAGTGAAGAGTTCTAGTTTATTAATAGCCTCTTTACGACGACTCACGCTTTAAAGGCTCTAATATTGAGTTTTAGCTAAATACAATTGTGCTGAGGCTAAAATACAGAAGGCTTTTTTTTACACAAATTGTCACCCTCCACAGGTTTGACATTTTCTGCTATGTGCAGAATCTTCCACTGGACAGCTGTTGAAAAGCTTGCTGTTCCTTCTATATTCCTCTGTTGTCAGGACGTCCAACTGTAGGGAGCTTGGAGGCCGAGGAAGCTTTTGAGGACCTGTAACAGTGTGTATTTTACTTGGAAATGACAATTCAAGCTAAACTATGCATTTGCCGATTACACAATGCTGGAGTAAAGAAAGAATGTAAGAAAAAAGTATAATTCCAAATTACAGCACTTTCTTTTGGTACATGTTCTGGAAAGTTCACTGTAACATCACAGTCAAAGAACAGGGGGGAATTGGGTCGTTTTCCCCACCATACGAACATGTTTCCAGTAATTGTGCGTGTTCTAAAAAAGTAAAAAAATACATGCATGCATACGTGTGCGAACTAAATCATGAATTCACGAAGAACTAACTTTGCATAAAATGCTCTTTGTCCACGAGCATTTTAAAGGTCTTTACAATCAAGGCCTTTAAAGCATCTGCTAACCAGCGCATGCAGAATGGCATGTCCAGAATCGAGGTCGCGAGCTGATTTGCCGATCGCCCAAAGGTCATTCATATAAATTTATCTTAAAAGGCCCACAATGCAGATGTAACATTCTCTTAATTCGTGAACATGCTAGGAAAATATGTTCAGAGTCTGAAACACTTATAGCCTAGTCTCACTAGAGAGACAAACACCGATATTTGTCTGCCGACACCACAAAGGTCCGTGTCACGGACGCTGTACCACTGCAACGACCAACACCCGCGACAAACGCCGACCAGCGCCGACAAACGATAGACGACGAACGAGTTCTTGTCTGTCGTTGGACTTGAAGCGCAGCAAGCAGTCCCATCGAGGAACATCTCTCGGAGACAATCTTATCCTCCTTGCCCACTTGTGCCTTCTGGTGCCTCTCTTCCCACCCTTCTACCCTTCCTCCCGTTCCTCCGGTGGCTTACTCCGCCGTTCGACCTCCAGAAAAGTCCTTGGCGGCCACTGATTAGGTGACTGACAAATCTTAGTCAAGGAATAAAATTATTGCAGCAAGTGAGCAGCTACTCAGCACCACAGCCTACTCCCATGATCGCCATCACTAACTACCGAATGACAAACTTCGGCAAATATGTAAATATTTTTGCCGAAGTGACTAGCCGGAATAAAATTGAATACACGTTTTATTTAGACGCGAGAGGAACAGCACTGGGAGATTTAAAGGGACAGGTCGTGTCTTTACGCTGTCTATGTTCAGCTGGCCTCCTTTTACTTCATGATTGCTTGAAATCTCATTGGGTATGCAGCACCGAAGAACGATGAGAAGATACAACAGGCAAGGATGTCGGGGCATTATGAAGGTACATTAGGGAGTTTTAGAATAGGGTGCCCCAACGCCGTGGGCACCTAAGCCATAAGGGGAGAATAGTGCAGCGATATTTGCGCTGCCGGCTCATTGAATACGGTTTTCAATATGCAGAGTAGGGTACTTGTGTTCCTCACTTGCAACGCCAATACGCCTTACAAGCGATATTAATAAAGTGAGAAATATAAACACATAATATGTTTGCGCTTAACAAACACGTTTTTTCGTTGCCTGCGTCACAAATAATTGCTAAGGTAAAACCAAATCTATCCGCTTTTGTACAATCATTAAAGGTTTGAAGCCAAGAACAAGTTTCTACGAATTTGTCTTTTCTCCTTTTCACGAAAGACTTTTCTCCCTCTGTCTTGTAGTTCACTCCTTGTTCAACTTTTTGTGCTTTCGCTCAGCTATGTCTAAGTTAAGGCGAGGCCTCTCTAGCGTCCTATGAGACCAGCTTTGGCATTTGTATTTTTTAGCTGGTTGGACTTAGAAGACCCATTTCTTCGCTGTTGGGAGCCATCTACCCGGCAGTGCAAATCGAGCGGTGGGTTATTTGACATTAACGTCATGGCATAAGAAGACGTTCGGAGGATGTCTTCTGCTTTTGAGCTTTTGAGCGCGTCGCGAGTCATCGCTTGTCCGTGTCTTACCTGTTACTTTTCTGTGTCTTCGTTCGTGCGTGGGATCGGGTCGAGACGAGTCACTAGGATTCGCGAGACGCTGCCATGTCGACAATTACCGCGCCTTTCAGGCTTACACACGTAATAAAAAGACTATCTAAAAGACAGGCCGATATTATCGCTCATACTTTGCGATTTCAGTGAGGTAAGACAAGAAATCCTGCTGCATCATTTATTGCCGATGAACGCGCCTAATATTGCAGCGACCATGATGAATTTCTTCTGAATCGAGCGATGCAGGGCGCCGCCATGTTTGCCTTAAGAGCCTTAGGGACAGCGCTAACCCAAAAGGCAGTTAGGGTATTGCGCACGCGCAGTCATTGACTCCGATTTCTTACGGGTCCACCAAGCGTAGGGTCCGGCTCTAAAACTCACTATTGTGTCGTTTTTAATTTGTAAGCTTAAGAACATTCTGGCTTCATACTTAGGAACTCAACCTTTCCCAAATTTTTCCGAGAGAACAAACTAAGTATTTCTTGACTGCATTTTTTTTCTTTTCAAAAAGGGAACTCAACCATTCCCTTTTTGTTTTGTTTGTTTTGGGAACACGTTCGCCCCATTAAACGTTTAGTTTCTGCAGTTATCATCGCCTCATCAATTGTCATTCGTGACAATATAGAGGGCACATATGGTAGAATATCCGTACAATGTTTACGCTTGGAAACAACGTGTGATGTCCGATACCTGAATATGTGAATGCTGTTATATATTGTAACGATAATTCTCCTCAGTCACTCAGTCGAGCCGTCCAGTTCTCTGTTCCCGTCGTCTTCCTCCTCTTTTACTTTCTTATCGTAACACTCTCCCCCCTCCCACTGAAAAAAAGAAACAAAAGTAGTAATCTCTTTTAAAAATACAGTTAATGTGATCTTGATCGCTGTTCGTCTGCAAGAGATGTCCACATTCTTTACGGAACTTGGACTTGGCGCGCTCGTGGGATGTATAGCTTGAGATGCGATACGTGCTCAGGAAAGCAGCGGTGTGTGTCGGGAGGTCGTCCATCAGTGAGGTCCTCGAGGTAGTAGGTGACAGGCCCTCTCCGTTCCAAGATTCGATAAGGCCCTCGGTATCTTGGAAGAAGCTTAGCAGCTCTCCCGACAGACCGCAAGGTCCGTCTCGCCAGAACTTTATCTCTAATTTGAAACTCGTGCACATTATGAATACCGGCCTCTGACATACTGCCAGTTTCTTCCTGACTTCGCCGAATGGCGTCCCGTGCCTGTCTACAAATTTCATCGAGAGAAGCACGTTGAGTGTCCCTGCCACGTTGTGTCCCGTTCACCCCAAGCTTTGTCTCAATAGGCAGCGTCACGTCACGACCGTATAAGAGTCTGAACGGTACTTCTTTTGTGGTTTTTTGCTGTGATGTGTTCAGTGCGAACATGGCGTGTGGGATAAGTTATCCCAATTAGTATGCTTGGAGTTTACATAGGCAGACAAGATATCTGTAAGTGTACGGTTATTCCTCTCGACTAGACCGTTCGTTTGAGGATGATACACGGATGTCGGAGAATGTCGTATGCCATGTCTCGCCAGACAGTTTCTAAAATGGTGAGACATGAACGGTGTGCCACGGTCTGAAATTATTGCGCGTGGCGGGGCATGTCTCAGAACAATGTTGACATCAATAAACTCTTCTAGGAAATCTGCGGTAACATCTGGCACCGCTAAGGCCTCTACCCATTTGGTTAAGTAGTCAACTGCGACTATGACGTAACGATTTCCGCTCCGGGATTTCGGAAAAGGTCCGAGAAAGTCAATTCCAATTAGCTCAAACGGATGTTCTGGAGGTGTGACTGGACAACGGGGTACGTCCCACTTAGTAGTAGAAGTCTTCCGGAACTGGCAGTGTTCGCATGTCTGAACGTGTCGAACGACGTCTTGACGTAGGCCGCGCCACCAAAAACGTGCGCGACCTTAGTGTAGGTCTTTTCTCGCCCAAGGTGACCTGCACTTGGAGCGTCATGACATGCTTGAAGTATTGCCACCCGCAAGCTCACGGGTACAACTGGGAGCCAGACGGTGCCTGCTGACTGTCGTTTCTTTACGTGGCACAGGATATTATCGACAATCCTGTATGCTCGCAACAGGCCCGGTAATCGTCGTCGTGTGTCATTCAGTCTCTCGGTGGAACTTTGTTGGAGGATCGAGCGTATATTAGCTAGCTCAGCGTCGTTTACCTGTGCCGTGTACAAGTCTTGAATAGCAGAAACTCCCACAGGGTGGCGCGAAAGAAAGTCCGCATCTTGGTGAGATGATCCACTGCGATGACGAATTGAGAAGTTGTATTCCTGCAGCTGGAGTGCCCACCTTGCAAGCTTTGGCGTCAGGTCCTGCTTGGATTGCAACCATTGCAATGCGGCATTGTCCGTTACTACCGTGAAATGACGACCATAGAGATATGGACGAAACTTGCTGACCTCCCAGACCACGGCGAGACATTCCAGTTCAGAGGAATGGCGTCTACTCTCACAATCGTCTAAATGTCGACTAGCGAAAGCCAACACTCTTTCGATGCCGGATGAATCCTTTTGAAGCAGTACTGCCCCCAGACCATCACCGCTAGCATCGGTGTGTAGGATTGTCTCATTAGTCTCGTTGAAGTGTGCTAGAACGGGAGGGTTTAGCAGGGCCTGCTTGATGTCTACAAATGCCTTAATTTGAGTCTCCCCCCAGGTCCAGGTGGTTGTTTTCCCTAGAAGGATGGTTAGGGGTCGTGTGCGTCTCGCGAAATCTTTTATGAAACGCCGAAAATAGGACGCGAATCCTATAAAGCTTCTTAGCTCTTTGATTGTTGTCGGAGCTTGATATTCCGACGTGATCGAGTGTCCCAAATATGTGACTTGTCCAAAGCCGAAAAAACACTTCTTAGCCTTCAGTTTAAGTCCAGCATCAGATAGAACCTGCAGCACAAGACGAAGTCGGCGCTGATGCTCATCGAATGTAGGGGCATAAATGATGATATCGTCGAGGTAGACCAGGGCCATTGTCCATTTGAGGTGACCGAGTACTTCATCCATTAGCCACTGGAATGTGGCTGGAGCATTGGTGAGTCCGAATGGTAACCGATTGAATTGAAATAGGCCGTCATGTGTTACGAAATCGGTTTTCTCTGCATCCTCGGGATTTATGTGGACTTGCCAGTACCCGGAAATCAAATCAAGGGTGGTAAAAGATTTTGCGTTAGCGAGACGATCTAAGGCGTCATCTAACCGCGGTAGTGGGTAGACATCTTGTTTAGTGACACTGTTGAGTTTCCTGTTGTCGACACAAAACCGAATAGATCCGTCTTGTTTGGGAACTAGAACTACCGGTGATGACCGCGGGCTATCAGATGGTGATATGACGTCTTGCTCGAGCATTTTGTGCACTTGTTCGTTGATTATCTGTCGTTCTGACGGGGCAACTCGACGAGGATGCTGATGAATGGGGTGAGACATTCCTGTATCAATTGAATGCTCAAGCAAAGAAGTGCAACCCAAGTCATTGGAGGAGGTTGCAATAACGTGTCGAAATTCCTGAAGTAACGTTCGGAGGGATCGAGCTTGTTCCTCCGTCAGGTGAGGACAGAAATTCAAGTCGTTCCATGCTGTTTCGTTAGATGGACTTGAAAAGCCCATGTTGTCGACTGGGATAACAGTCGAAACAGTCCGGGAATGGGTTTGACGAGTTACTGTTCCCAACTTCTCTCCGCGACTAATGCTTGTGTCGGTGGATCCGAAGTTGATGACGAGGATTTTGGTGTGACCCTCTTTACAGAGAAGAATGCTTCTCGGAGCTGCCATTTCTTGACCGGGCAAGCACTTCAGATAAGGATCGAAGATTACATCTCCACAAAATCGTTCCGACACAACGGCGTTTACCCATACTCCAGAGTTTGCCGGGACAATTGTTCGTCTGGAGACGACTGCAGTAAGTTTAGTGCCTTTTCGGGTAGACCTATGTTCATTGATGACGCGGGTTTTCATTGCTTGCCAACAATATTGGCCGAAGGTAAGAGAAAACGTGATGAATCACGTGATGAACTGAGCGAAGTGGGTCAGCAGGCCATTTTGATATCTGGTAGGTTCATCTTGCGAAACTAACGTCTTTGACTTCGGGTTACTTGGGAGAACCATCGTTGTTGTCTCAATGAGGGGTATGTCTGATTTGAAACTGATAGTCAGCCCGGTCTTTTTGCACCAGACACACTCAAGAATGACCGGATGTACCGCGTTTGTGACGACAACAAAATCATGTAGCAGTTGTGCTGCTTCTCTCACCATTGTCAAGGACATTACGCCTGCGGCTTTTAACTCGGAACCATTGGCAGAAAGGAGCTGGATGGCAGTTGCTGCCTTGAGATTGGTTAGCAAGCTTGCTGCAACTCGACTATCAATAATGCTCACTGCGGACCCAGTGTCCACCAGAGCATTAAACTGCTGGTTGAGTTCCGCAATATGTCTAGATACACATGGTGGTGAGTAAGGTTTAGGCATCGTTACTGATATTTGTGTTTCTGCAGTTATGCCTAAGGTAACGTTGGGGACTGGATGAACTACCAGCGAGCCCTGCCCCGATGGCTCGCGGAAGCGTTTCCCGGACGTGAAGTTTCCTGGGGTTCATTCGGGCACTGTCGAGCAAAATGTCCGATGCCACCACAGCGGAAGCAATGTTGCGGCCGCGACGACTCGTAGTGGTTCATCATGGAGAAGGTGCCGATAGCTGTAGTACGTGCTGCCCTTTCCGTAGAACGAAACGCGGCTTCTGTTTCAACTGCTTGGACTAAAGCTGCTCGCAGGGTCGTTAGGCGTCCAAGGCGTACAATTTGTTGAATCTGGACATCACCAATGGCGTCCAGAAATGAAGCGGTAGCCAAGGTACTTATGGTGTCGGATGAAGAGCTTGGAAAGGATTTTCGTGCAAGACGTTCGATGCTGGCTGCCAGCTCTGGGAAAGTCTCGCCAGAACGTTGACGGCGAGAGCGCAGTTCCGCATAGTGAAGTTGTTCAAGGTGAGAGTCGCCGAACCGAGCGTCCAAGGCAGCCATTAAGGTAGGGTAGTCGTGAAGGAGGTCTGCTGGGATAGTCTCTAAGATTTCGACGGCCTTCCCCGGAGGTAAGACACCAGGGCTCTTGCTTTGTTTGAGACGTTCCAGCCGTTGGCTTCTGCGATCATTTCAAACTGCATCTGATAGGCTTCCCAGGAAACTGTTCCGTCAAATGGTTGCGGTTTCAATAGAAATGCGCCTTGTGCCGCACTACCTTGAGGAGCCGTACTGCCTCGGACAAGTTGGGGTGCGGGCCCGGCTTGTTGTAGCTGATTTCGGAGGGCCTGGACTTCCAACTGCAACTGGCGCACCTGGACTTCCGTGGGATCCTGGTTTGCAGCGCCCAAAGCAGATTGATCTTCCATGTCTCGAACGTCATCATCGTTGCGGTCTCCGGCGTGGGAGTGAGAGCGCGTGAGAGGCATATCCCACCGCTGCCACCAAAACTGTAACGATAATTCTCATCAGTCACTCAGTCGAGCCGTCCCGTTCTCTGTTCCCGTCGTCTTCCTCCTCTTTTACTTTCTTATCGTAACAATATATAAACTCATTAAAGGGAAACTGAAGCGGTTCTGCATTTGAGAAAAAACCCTTAAACGTCTTCATTTGGCCTCCAGGATCAGAAATTAATTTTCTAAGTACCGCTGAAGTCACTCATTCCCGGGGCGTAGCTTCATCTTAGGAGTTTTCCAAAGCTCCACTCTCGCGCATCTACATCGCCTATCAAAGCTATGCACGCGCACTCTTGCTATGTTCATAAAGGTCAGCAAGAGACGTTACGACTGGTGTCGGTGCGGGAGAATATACCTGGCAAGCTTGCAACTTGCAATTGAACGCGCTGTCCACACGAGCTGCACAGGCTTGGCGGCCCAGAGATCCCAGTATGACGTCACTACTGGTAGGAGGGTTTTTGTGTTTTCTCGCGTTTTGTTTAATCTTCGTTGAAAACGAACGTGACATTCAGATCACGGGATAAAAATGCACCAGAATTCACCTCTAACATGTTGTTTTTTCAAGAAGTTTTTCAGCTTCTCTAAGTTGTTTAGGACATATAAATATTACAGCGAAACTGTTTATGGCTAGGGTTCCGTGGATGTTTCACTCTCAAGAAAAAAGGGTGTATCGCTACACCCTTTGTCCCATATAATACACCCCAAAAGGTCAATTCGACGTACAGCGCCCTACAGTCGAACAAACGGCCCGAAATTTTACGAGGGGCTTGAGAGCCGTGTGGTAAAACTTATACAAATATCTAACGTACGTTTTACTGACCACAAATAAAATAATCGGGGTTTTCTTGGCCGTGCTGTAAAAACTCGGTGTTTTCTTCATGTGGTCTTTGATACGTACTTTAGCTATTTAAAACGTTATATCGCACCGTTATCAAGCCCCTCGTAAAATTTGGGTCCGTCTGTTCGACTATAGGGCTCTACGTCGAAATGAAGTTTTGGGGTGTATTATATGGGACAAAGGGTGTAACGATAACCCTTTTACACCCTTTTTTTTTAGAGTGTTCGTGTGCTTGACCAAAAACTCTACGCTCGCACGACACGCCAACGCTACGCCGACGGCGACGGCGACGGCGCAGGCGACGGCGACGCCGCTCAAGCCGGAAACGGGCGTCTAAGAGCTGCGCTCTAAAAAAAGATGAGAAAGAAAGTAAGTCGTGAGTCAGCGCTGTGTTTGTGTCCCTTCTTGTACTTGTGTTTGTGTTCGTTTGCGCTGTTTTATTTCTATGTTTACAATGCACCACCGACTAGCCCACCTCCAAACATTACTGCAGTCACCGTTGAACCCCGGGCCGCTGGCGCCCACCGAGACCGAGCTATATACGATAACAGCGCCATCCTTTAGCGACAAGTTGAAAAATGAAAGTTGCCTTATATAGCTACTGCTAGAGTCGCTGAATGTTTCGAAGTACCGACACTCCCAGGCTCGAGGTGCTAAGATAGCGGCTGAATCTTTTTTTCTTTACTATGGTCACCTTGAGCTTTCAGAAAGCATGCTTTTGCGGAAAAATAGACGGAAAAATGTCTTTTTGTAGGAACCTTTTTAGGAGATTAGTACAAAATAACAGGCGTGTTATGTTTTCTGAAATCTTCAGTTTACAAGGTTTCGCGGTACAATTAATATTGTTTTTAAACAACCATGTCTCACTGGTGATTTCAGGTAGCACGTCCCGACCTGGGTGCGTCCTAAGTTCGGAAGTAATTCGTGGCTCGTCCGCTTGAGAGATGGGGGTTGGCATCCCTGAAACTCTTTCCACTGTATATGTTTTGGCGCCAATATGGTTGATTAAAGCCTAAATAGAACAGTCAGAGCGGACGCTATCGAATTCGATACTCCCGAACCAATACAGCAGCCATGCAGTTCCCCGAGTGGACGCTGCGGGAAAAATGGCGGCGTTGCGATCGCAATTAGCTCGGTTTTCTTGTATGGATCGGTGCCACTATGGCAGTTTCCCAACTGAGTGGCTCTAGTAACGTTGATCTCAGTTCAGTTTGGTCAAACCATGCTTAGCAACCGCTAACCGCAGTTTGCCTAATCAGACTTAAAACGACACGTGCAACTAGGGCATTAGAGTCATCTCAGACCAGTCATGGGACCAAATGGTTGGATGTATTCTCAATTGGGGTTTGAGCAGTCTTAGCATTCCCCACTCAAGACTAGGGGTGTTTTAATTTTTGTTAATTCAAACAAACAAGAATTTAACTGCAATTGTGCATTTCTGCACAGGGTGTCTCAAAAATAAATTCACTGAGTCTTTTTTTACACCACAGCAACAAACTATACCCGTCTCCTAACACCCATTCTCCGTCCAAATGTAGCGCTTGCGGTACAAACCACATGCCGATGTTTTAGAATTACCCGTTACCTTATTCAAAAGTTATGTAATATCTGAAATTTCCAATGGGAAAATAGCGGCCTACGGAGATCTTAAATTCACTGGGCTGAATGCCGTCAGTTACTGTAAACGGGCAAAAACGGGCCCCATTTTCTCAGTGAAGATTTAAGAAAATCATTAACTTTTGATTAAGGTAACGGTTAGTTCTTAAACTTTGGCATATGGTTCGGACCAATAGCGCTACATTTAGCCGCGGAATAATCGCGTGGGGTAACGTAATATATTTTTTTGAGTCACAAAAATATTTTCTGGGGGGACACGCGCTTGATAACGTTTTACTGCATTGCATAAAATCTATTTATCTATACAGGAAAATTTAATAAGCTGCACAAAATGTTTGTCTAAATGAATAAATATTTACGCATACATCTGAAGATGCATTATACAATATTTATTTAAATGCATTTTGTTGCTGAAATAAATAAATTATTATTTTAGGCAAACGAATTTTATACAATTTCGACAACTTTCCTTTGTTAGATTTTGCCGCGCATATTTTTATTTTTTTTTATTCTCAAGGCCTGAGGCATTATAGAGGGGAGTGGATTACCTTTCATAAGATAGTACAACATTCTGCCGATGGCAAATAAGAGGCTGCCTCTCACTTTACAATCGGAGCGCGTCTCGGCCCCGACTGCACAGCGCCCCGTGGAGAAATAGTGCAACCAGCCTCCGCTGCGTTGCGCGAGGACAGCACAGCAGAGGTTAGTGCAGTATTTCTCCACGGGGAGCACTGCCGTCGGTGCCGAGAAGCGCTCCGATTGCAAACCGAAACTTAAAAACACATCGAAGTTGTGCGGTTTTTCAGATACCCGTAAAATGCTGCCCGTGCCTTCTATCGTTCTGCAATTTATTGATGTAGAGCTTTTCAATGATGATCAGCAATTATTTAATTGAAATCATGCCATTAAACACAATATTGAAAGAGATTATTACGCAAAGGTAATTACCAACTTAAATATTGCAAACTTCAATCATTTTCCTAAATAGGCCCCTGGCCTCGGACCAAAACGACGCAAGCCTTTTTCCGTTGCGAGCAATTTGTCCTCTTTTCGTGAAACACCCTGTATGTTTATATATATATGTAGCGGTTCCCAGCGAAGCGCGAAAGAAGTAAAAGAAGTGCCCACGCGATCATGGCCTCGCTCGGAGCTCGAGACAGTACAGACATCGAGGAACAACGGCACCCGCAAGGTCGGCTCGTCACGTCTCAGATTTAACATAATGTAAATAGTGTAAATAAATTAGTTGAAGCTCAGTACGCTTCAAATTGGTGACCCGAAACCTCAGCAACAGCGACCTCAGCCCTGACCCAGCCCTCAGCAACAACGGTAATTTCTCTGCCAGCTACCGAATCAACATCCACCGGCGACCAGATTTCCCCTCCAAGCACTGCCACGGCCAAGCTACCTGAATTTTGGACCACGGACTCGGAACTCTGGTTCATTACCATCGATTCCATCTTTCGAAAAAACCGTATCACAACGCAACTGTCAAAATACGACTACGTTGTTGCTGCCCTCCCGCAGACCATCGCTAGCATCGTCCGGGACGTACTTCGAGCGCCTCCAGCTGACAATCCATACGAAAAATTGAAAATGGAGTTAACTCGGAGGACTACAGAATCTGAGCAACGCCGCATCCAGCAGCTCCTCACCACAGAGGAGCTGGGCGACAGAAAACCTTCCGATCTCCTCCGCAGAATGCATCAACTTCTGGGAGACCGCGCCGAATCACTCGACGCATCCATCTTCAAGGAATTATTCCTTCAGTGACTTCCCCAACAAGTTCGCATAATCCTCTCCACATTATCGGAGCCCTTGGAAAAACTCGCCCAGATGGCAGATAAACTCATGGATGTTTCCGCTCTCGGGATTTCCGCAGTAAGCCAAAAACCACCAGCAGCTGGCCAGTCATCAGGAGCTCACTCCCTGGAGGAGAAGTTTTCTCAACTCCTCCAATCGAACAAGAGACTCTCAGAGCAAGTTGACCAGCTAGCGAGGAATTTGCGAGACCTACGTGCCCGTCCTTCACGACCATCCTCTCCACACACATCTCGAGGACGTCGGCCCAGCGCAACCCGTGATGATACCAACAGGTGGTGCTGGTACCACCGATTATTTGGAGACGACGCCCGAAAATGCACCCCACCATGCGCATTTCCGGAAAACACCTCGCCCACTCACTGAAGACGGCCAGTGCAGCTGGAAGCACAATCAGCCGTTTGTTCCACGTGACTGATCGCCAGACAAAGATCCAATACCTGGTGGACACCGGCGCTGAAGTCAGTATCATTCCTCCTACGCTGGGGGATCGTCGGCACCGACAACAAACCCTACCACTCCAGGCGGTAAATGGATCGGCGATAAAAACGTATGGACAGAGATCCCTAACCCTCGATCTGGGACTCCGGCGCGTGTTCCGCTGGGTATTTCTGGTGGCAGACGTGCGTTTCGCAATCATTGAGGCAGACTTCCTCCGAAATTTTGCCCTCATCGTGGATGTCAAGCGCCGTCTTCTCCTTGACTCTACAACACACCTCAGTATCCGAGGCGTACTATCAAAGGCACTATAGTTAAATTCTACTTTACAACCCCTCACAATGGCTGCTCCATGGGAAAACCTTTTAAAGGAATTCCCAACGCTAACGCAGCCATGCAACACCGAGGCACCAGTCAAACACAACATCACACATTGCATCGACACCAAAGGCTCTCCAGTCTTTGCCAAGCCACGCCGCCTCGCCCCGGACAGGCTAAAAATCGCTAAAAATGAATTCGAACACATGCTGGAACTCGGATTCATTCGTCCATCGTCCAGCGTGTGGTCTAGCGCCCTGCACATGGCACCAAAAAAATCTGGTGACTGGCGACCATGCGGGGATTATAGAGCCCTCAACAAAATCACGGTGCCGAATCGGTACCCAATTCCCCACATCCAAGACTTTGCTGGGGCCCTACACGGATCGACCATCTTCACAAAAATAGACCTCGTAAAGGCATATCATCAAATACCGGTCGAACCATCTGACATCCACAAAACTGCAATCACAACACCATTTGGCATGTTTGAGTACATACGGATGCCATTTGGTCTCAGGAATGCAGCACAAACCTTCCAACGGTTCATGGATCAAGTTCTTCGTGGATTAAACTTCTGTTTCGCCTACATCGATGACCTCCTCGTCTTCAGCAAAACACGCGAAGAACATGAGGACCACCTCCGACAGCTCTTCTCTCGCCTCCACAACTACGGTGTCGTCCTCAATGCGGCCAAATGCAACTTTGGCGTCGCCGAATTGGATTTCTTGGGGCATCATGTGGACAAGCACGGCATCCGTCCCCTGCCGGACAAGGTGAACATTATTCAACAGTTTCCCCAACCACAAACAACAAAGAAACTACGCGAGTTTTTAGGGCTCATAAACTTTTATCGACGATTCCTTCCAAACTGCTCTAGAACCCTCCAGCCACTCAACCGTTTTCTCACTGGAGATCCCAAGCAATCCATCCACTCGAGTGGAACGAACCTGCACTCAACGCCTTCGAGACAATCAAGAAACAACTTGCCGAAGTCACAACATTGGCCCATCAGAAACCTAACGCACCACTCTCCCTTGTGACCGACGCCTCCGATGGAGCAGTTTGTGCCGTACTCCAACAGTTTACCGACTCCGGGTGGCAACCACTCTCCTTTTTCTCAAAGCAAATGACACCCACCGAAACCCGGTATAGTACATTCGGGCGTGAACTTTTAGCAATCTACCTGGGCGTTAAACACTTCCGCCATTTTCTGGAAGGACGTCAATTTGTTATCCTGACAGACCACAAACCCCTAACATATGCCCTAACATCAAACAGCTCCTCTTACACAGCAAGGGAAGTCCGACAGATGGCTTACATCTCGGAATACACTAGCGACATCCGTTTCATCAACGGCAAAGAAAACACCGTCGCCGACGCGCTATCCCGCATTGGTGTCAACACCTTTACAACTGAACAGACAGCTATCAATTTCCAGGAATTGGCCGCCGCGCAACAGCTCGACGAAGAACTTCAGCACCTTCGCTCTTCGTCAACAGCGCTGGTCCTCGAAGACATTGCAATTCCTGAATGCAACAAAACACTTCTCTGCGACACTTCTACTGGCCATCCTCGACCTTACGTGCCGACACCGTTTCGGCGAGTCGTCTTTGACACCCTTCACTCACTCTCCCACCCAGGGATACGTGCGTCACAAAGCCTCATCTCAGCTCGATTCGTTTGGCCAAGGATGAAGTCAGATATTAGAAACTTCGCACGGGCATGCCAACAGTGCCAGCGAGCCAAAATCCATCGCCACACAGTGACACCCGTAGGCACATTCCAACTTCCCGGTGCCCGATTCAACAACGTACACCTAGATATCGTGGGACCGCTGCCTCCGTCTCACGACTATCGTTACCTGCTGACGTGCGTGGACAGGTTCACTCGCTGGCCAGAGGCAATGCCTATGAAAGACATGACCGCGGAGACAGTCGCCCACACATTTATTACCATGTGGACCAGCCGTTTTGGTGTGCCGGCGACAATAACAACCGATAGAGGCAGACAGTTCGAAAGTCTTCTCTTTCATAAACTGTCAACTCTTCTCGGTGCACACCACATCCGAACAACGGCATACCATCCCTCCTCCAACGGGCTCGTGGAAAGGTTTCACCGACAGATGAAAGCAGCACTCAGAGCGCACACGTCACTAAGCCCATGGACCGAAGTCCTACCAATGGTGCTGCTGGGCATCCGCACTGCCGTGCGAGACGAACTTAAATGCACCTCCGCCGAAATGGTCTACGGCACTACCCTCCGACTACCCGGTGAATTTTTTCAGACAACTGAAAAGAGCAGTGACATAGACTGCGAGAACTACGCCAGCCGGTTACGCTCGGTTCTCCAAAACATCCAACCAATCCAAACCACGACTCAGTCACGCAAGGTCTTCATAAGTCCCGACCTTCACCACTGCAGTCACGTGTTCGTGCGAAACGACACCGTGAGACGTCCACTACAGTGTCCCTATGACGGACCCTATGCAGTGTTGCAACGAACTGACAAAACATTCACGCTTTCAGTCAACGGTCGGACAGAAGTAATTTCAATTGACCGCATTAAGCCTGCACATCTCGCAAACAATGAGCTACAAGAAATTGACGCAACTTCGTTCACAAGCCCATCACACACATCGCTCGTATTACCCACAACCTCGCTAGGGGGGGAACCATGTAGCGGATCCCAGCGAAGCGCGAAAGAAGTAAAAGAAGTGCCCGCGCGATCATAACCTCGCTCGGAGCTCGAGACAGTACAGACATCGAGGAACAACGGCACCCGCAAGGTCGGCTCGTCACGTCTCAGATTTAACATAATGTAAATAGTGTAAATAAATCAGTTGAAGCTCAGTACGCTTCATATATATATTATACATATATAGTGGGAATGAGTGAAGATTGACAAGTGCAGCCGTAATGATATTGTGAACGAAGAGGGGAAAAGGTGATTACTGAATTTATTGCATTAAAGTTAGGGAACGGGAAACGGAAAGAGAGCTGGCGAAAAATTGGGCCAGGGGCGGGGATTTAACCCGCAACCTTCGCCTGTCCGGGGCGACGCCTTAACCGATTAGACCATCCTGGCCACTGCTTTCGGCGGACTCAATTTTTGGCCAGCTCTCTGTGTACTGTTTAGTTTCGAATTCGCTTAACTGGGTAGACGACACTCGTTGCTGATTTGAGGCCCGCGCTAGTTTCGACATGCGGCAGTGACTTGGCACGTCATCTCAGCTTGCAAATGTCGGAAAGGGCCCGTCTTCCAAGATATCTAGGAAACCACTCCTCCCCATAGGGACAGGCTGCACCATATATATAGTGGGAATGAGTGAAGATTGACAAGTGCAGCCGTAGTAATATTGTGAATTAATATGGGAGAAGGTGATTATTGAATTTATTTCATTAAAGTTAGGGAACTTTCACGTTCCCTAACTTTAATGCAATAAATTCAATAATCACCTCCTTCCCCTCTTCGTTCACTATATATATATATATATATATATATATATATATATATATATAAACACAGTATTTGTAATCCCGCTGATATTATCATAATTAACTGCCGATTGTCCGACAGGCTTACTTGATGGTGCTTGATATACCATCAAACATCTCCTTATGGTGGCTGATGGACCATTAAAGTCTTCTGTTTGTAGCTCAGAGTCCTACAAAACGTCTGTTGTGGTGACTGACGGACCATTGAAATCTTTTTATGTTTCCCAGTGAGACCTTCAGGAAATCTCGATAGACCAATAGAACGAAAAAAAAAAAACGGATGGTGCTTCTTATGACATCTTTCGGTGGTGGAAAGAACCTGGCTGTATTCGGGAGGTTCCAGCAGTGGCCGAGAGAAGGCGCCAATGATCTCCCGTCGTTGCGCATGTGTGAATTACATTCGGTGTGTAAAGCTGACAGCGGCGTGGCTCGATAACAGTTTGTTCAATCTGCAATAATCCGCCTCAACAATTGTCCTAGGATACTCGAAAGGTAAAGAAAACACCTTATAAACTCAGGAATGTTTTTGCAACCATAGTTTTGTTTTAAATTGTTTTAGTGTCCGCTAGAGAAACAATTTCTTGATCCGCTTTGTATTTTAAGTAGATCACGCTTACAATCTATGTGGCAAAGAATGTGCCAAAAAACGCACGTCGCTTGATAGGAAATTCAATTACTAGGTGTACGTGTACTGTGAACTAAATGTTTGCGTGAAAAAAAAACCTTTACAAAGCCGCGAATGCGGTAATACGAGGCTTACTGCATTCTTGGGCCGACGAGGCTTTGTGTATTGCACGCTGTCGCACGACGCCGTCATGTCCAGCATGGACCATGGGGACAGAGTGTAGTCTAGATAGCCACGCAACGAACACCGATGAAGTTGCTGCGCTTTGTGGAGTCTCGAAAGTAGTGAGTGGATTAGACGTATCTTCTCTTCAATTAGGTTTTTGCGGTTTAATAATTCAACGTTCAATTATTTCCAAATAGAAATAATAACATGCCATAACCTAATACAAACTTTGTTTTCACGTTTTACGGGGATTTCGGAAGGTACCCTAACGTTTCGAATGTTCCTTTTTGAAATATTAATGGGCACAAAATGAAGTTCACAATTGACTGTAATATAATCTTTGTCTTCTGCCGGTAAATATGTGTGATTAGAAATTCATACCGACCAACAGACCATCAAACCATCACACCACCAAACCATCAATGTCCCAAAACACGAACGTCCATCATGCCTTCAGGCCATCAAACCATCAGGCCATCAGACCATCAATGTCCCAAAAGACGTCCAACCATCAGCCTGATGGACCATCAGGATGTTTCCTGATGGTCTTTTCGAGAGGGTCGTGTTCGGGCAAACGCTAAGAACACGAGCGTTGATTTTGTTTTTAAGAGCGAACGCTCAAACTCAAAGTTTGAACTCAAAATCAAGCGGCAGCCATCTTGATTTTTCCACGCTGGGTCTCGCTCGCACAAATCTCCTTAAAAACCAAAACAAATGACTTTGAAAAAAAAAAACTTCAAAAAGAATCGCTATACTTTTACAAACTATAGCCTAAAAGATACACTTCTAGCTAGCCTGGAAATATTAAAATTGATACTTAGCTTGAGGAGCTCATCCGATGCTGATCCTGTCACCTCGGTCCCCTGGTGGCCAGTCAGTAGATAGGGACAGTGGGAATCTCGTTAATCCATTCATGCGTGGCGTGATACTAATTAGATGACGAGGCATTTGGCTATTCTGTTTTTTAACATGTTTAATACATTCGCTCTTTCAGGAAGCTTAACCTTAAGTATGCATGTCTCTGCATCATGAACTCACAGTGCATTTCCCCACAACACAATATCCATATAACACGCTTCAATAAATTCATAATTATACAATGACTAACAAATACATCCTTATATAAAACCTAAAGTCCATGTTCCTTGCAACTTTCAAGTTCAATTACAAATATACCACACACTGAAATTAGTCCCACGCAAATGTGATAAAACAACTGAGCGTTCCACGTAAGACCTTCAGTGTCAGAGATGAAACAATACGCTTCAAAAATCCTTGGGATAACGAAAATCAGCAGACTTAAAACAAACTGGTCCCCTTTCAGTTGCTGTTACGGCATGGACAGTCACCGAGGACACCGAGAAGGACAACTTAATAGCCCTAAGAAAGGCTTCACTAGAATACTTTCGTATCTTATCCTCATGTAAGGAGTTTAATGATTTATATTTCAGTACCACTTGAATATCAACGACCCAAGCTTTCCCATCTTTTACCAAAACTAAATCTGGATATCTTACTTCGTTCCCAGACATCACCCTCGGCTCCTCCGTGACCATCCATCCCTCAACTCTAGCTTTTTCCACCACCCAATCTGCAGCACAGTTATGTCGCTCCAGTCTCGGTGCATAGGTCTGTGGGCATACCTGAACAACATGAGTATCCGTCTCGAGAAAGAGACAACCAGCCCTGCAGCGTGTATCCTTTGCCCGGCCCCTCGCATATCTCGTCTTGGTCTGGAGCGCGTGAGCTCTAAGTTTGATTAGATCCACGTACTCCCTCCCAGTCAGAAACAGCGGAGAGTTACGGATGAACGACGCTACCACGCACAAACGCGCCTCCGGCAACCCCATTTGTGTCCGCCATTTTACATAACTGGCCTCGCCAAAAGTTGCATTCCTGATTCCTTGTCTGTAGATATATTTTTAAACTTTACATATTTCTCTGCCCTCTCCACCTCCTTACTCCAAGCGTGCTTGGACACAAGGCTCCTGAACATTACATTATCCTTTTCAGCCACAGCCGACGCCCTGGCACGCAGAATCCTGGGATCACTGTAACAAGACAATTGACCCCAAGGCCACCGTGCCCAACTGCGGCATAACAAAATGCCAGCGGTGTGTCTCGAGGTAGGTGGAGAAAGAGTCACACTTCGGCTCGAATTCTACAATACAGTTGAGCCAAGAAAACCTTAGATTTCACCCCCATAACTAAACCGTAAATAAGGCGTGACACCAGTTAAGAAACTAAGAGGTTAGTCTTTTGCTGCGGCTTCAGCGGCGCCTTTTGAAGTCTCGAAATTAGTTCTTCCAGATTTACTTCCTTAAACCTATTCTCTCCAATGCTGTTTAGCTCAACGCCTAAATACTTCCACGCCTCTGTACACCCCAGCGGGTGTAATACTTCTCCCTGAAATCTAAACTCAAGTAGGCAAACCTTTATTTTTTTTTATCGTCGAAGGATTCGAAACACTGACTTTAAAGCCCCTAAACCACAAAAACTCTTTGAGCCTATAAAGCAAAAACTAAAGGCCCCTCGCTGACTCGGCCAGAGGCACAAGGTCGTCAGCGAAGGCTAAAGGCCCATACGCACATTCGCGTTTGAGCGCGGTGCGTTCCGTAGCGGCAAGCGGACGCGTTGCGTTGCGAAGAGTGCTTGCGCCAAACTTGTACGCACAGCTGCGCTGACACGCGGTCAACCGCAGTCAAGAGCCAATAAGAACGCGCTATCGTCGCTAGCGGCTCACCAATAGTAAGCGAAATCCACAGCAACATGGCGGTGCACAGCGACAGCGTCGAAGTGTTCGATCTCGGGACAATCCCGCTGGCTTCCCGACGTTTTGTCAAGCTTGAAACGTCGCAGCCTTGGAAAATGCACTCCCCACCCCTCCGGACACGTCTTGCCGAGCGGCGAGTCGGCCGAGTGGGGCGAACGAGCACGTCACCCTCCTCTCCTCTCTGGGCTTCTGATTGGTTGAACGCACCGCAGCACTTCGGAAAGTTGAGCGAGTCTCTACTCGCTTGCGTCGTGCTACGGAGCGTTGCGGGAAGGCGCGCGTGGCACCGCAAGCGACCGCTCCTGGCCGCAAGGACGCCGCAACGCACTCAAACGCGTTCAAACGCGAATGTGCGTATGGACCTTAAAGGAGAGCACTTGCAATCTCCTAGGCAGACCGCAAACTTCTCGGAAATTTCACTTAAAAATTCATTTAAAACTGTATTAAAAAGCAATGGCGAAACGAGGTCACCCTGGGGGACACGTCTTCTTGGCTTAACTACTCTCTTTACTCCTCTTTGTTGCAGCTGGTTAGACGAGCAACCATTAAACCACTAAAAGTAACTAAGCACAGGCCGTCCAACCATATGATGGTGAGCAAGAGCATTCATTATAACGATATGAGTTGCACAATCGAAGGCTTTGGATAAGTCAATACTTGCCATGCACAAATTTCGCCCTGGTTCATGACTAGTTTTCATAAGCGCTCAAGAGCATTATATTTTCAAAGCATCCGTCAGTACTTTTAAAAGCACGCTGTTCATGCACAAAATGGACTACGTTCCTAAGACGTTTGTCAAATATCTTATAAAAGGTTCTCAGAATCACCGAGCCAATAGAAGTTGGCCTAACATCTGCTGGGTTGGAAGACCTCTCTGTTTTAACTCCTTGACAAAGAGGCGGTCAAGACCAGGAGTACTTGAGTGACTCAGGAGAGCCTCCATCAATTCCTGCCCCGATATAGGCTCCACCGTCACATCCGGCGCATTACAGAATTCTTATGATTACTGCTGCCGTTCTTCACCTCTTAGGCTCATTATCTCATACAGTAATTAACCAATTCCTCTGGGGAAACACTGTCTTCACTGACACCATCAAGGTACTGACTTTCCGATTTTTAATATACAGGTTTTGAATTATTCGGTACTCTTTAGCTCTAGGCCTTCTGTTACTCAGGTTCTCTTCCCTAGGTGGTTCATTAGCTTCCCGCTGCGGATGTTCATATTTACGCAAAATTCTATCTAAATCTACTGCAAAAGGCTCCCCCGAAGAGCCTGCCGAATTACTCTACTTAGAGCGTTTTCCTCCGTGCTCTTCCCATTATTATAGTTTGGATCTAACCAATCAGTTAGCTTAGACCTTCCAAGATAAAGATCAGGATCTCCAGTATCAATATCATTTGCATCGCTATGTGATAAACCTCCATCAGATGGCTGATCTCCCCGGAGTCATTGTCGGGATGGTCAAGATTGCCACAAGCCTCAGCCGTAGCTCCCTCAACATCCAACTCCTCTCGAGCACATTCCAGTGCCTCGCCCCCACGCTATGTCCTAGTTCTACGACCCGCTTCTAGGGGAACAGCTAAACGTTTCCCTCAGCAACAAGCCTCTCTACCAAGTTTTTATGATCCTGTTTTCTTCTTCGGTCCTTAATTTCCTTAGCAGTCCTAAAATTTTCACCCCCAAATAGTTCGTCTTCACCCCCCACAAGCAGTCCGCACAAAATTTTATGAATCTCATTCGGCTTGGCTCCTCGAAGAAGAGCGTCTGCTTCCGTTCTCGCAAGAAAATAGAACTCTTCACTAGACCATCTAGCCTTAACTTTCTTTGTCACTACAATTTCACTGTTTAAGTTCTCTCTATCACATTTCTGTCAATGAGCAGCCAATCTTCTCGGCTTACACAGACGGCCACAGTTCGGGCACTTAACAAAGCCTGCATCGGGGGCATTCAAATTGAATCAATATGAAGGACGACAAACTTTCTTAGCAATCAACCCCCATATACCACACAATCATGCTAGAACTACTGAATCAGAGGCTCATCATAAACGCCCCACATTTTAAAAACCACCAAAATCCTACACTACAACACAGTACCCTTCCATACTAGACATCATAGTACAACTTACAATGCTACACATTAAAACCCCAAACAAAACTGGACACGGTCACAAAGCCACTAAGGCCCTAAAATTACAATTTACAAAAAAAGTGTTTTAGAAAAACTAAGAACAGGCAAAAGCACACACACAAAAAAAGTCGGAAGACACCTAAGCACTTCTTATGAGCTGTGAATGCGAAAGCATAAATGTCCGACGATGTGGATGCTAGGGGCGGCGCCATGTTCGTCGGCGGCGAGACGAGCAGAAGCACCGCCGACGATGCGGATGATGGAGGCGACGGCATGTTGGTCGGCGGCGAGACGAGCAGTTAAATTAAAAGGAAGCACGACGTATATTACCGAAGATTTTTCTCCAGCTACTCGAATTGCCAGAAAAAAAAACTAATCGAATTTGGTAAAGCCACGAATTGCCTATATCAGCTGCGGTATAACAAGCTGCATGTCAACAAAAAGTGCTACATGTACAACGCGACTACTGATACGGTTTTCGAGTTCGGTTCCGCCCCCTATGTGCGCGCGAGAGATAACGCAGAGATAGTTCCAACTAACCTAACACCTGCATCATCATAACGCGTTGCGAGGGGTGAGGGTCGTACTGATAAAAACAAACATTTGTCAGTACTTTTTTGTAATATAAGGAGTGTGTTACGTCATAGGGATGACTTGTGCTCTGCTGTAGACTCATCCAGTGCTGATATTGTAGTTTTAACCGAAACGTGGCTTTCCTCTTGTGTTAAAAATTTCGAAATATTTTGTTGTGAAAAAAGTTTCAAGGTTTATCGTTGCGATAGAGGTGAAAGGACTGGTGGCGGTGTGTTAATCGCAATTGCAAGTCATATTGAATCGTTTTGTGTGCGCCTGAGTAGCGAATTGGAAATAACATGGGTTTGTTTGCATTTGAATTACCAGAAACTTATTTTGCGTGTGTGCTATCGTCCGCCATCTAACAATCATTCCTTCGTTACCAGTCTTCATGACGCAATAAACTCATTATTAATGCGCTTTCCTTCCGTTCCAATCATTCTTTTGGGTGACTTTAACTACCCAAATATAGTCTGGACTGGCTTGCATGCTTACAGTCACCCATTTTCATCAGACGCGACTGACTTTATAAACTTGTGTAACGATTTCAGCTTCAGTCAATTGATGACTCTTCCTACTAGAATTACCCATACAACAGCCAACATATTGGATCTAATCTTAACAACGTCACCTTCTTTAATATCTTCAATTAGCACCATGCAGGGCATAAGTGATCATTCATTAATACATTTTGTCATCGATGTTCCTGTTAGAAATGCTCCAAAGAATCAGAAAAAAATACGCGACTATGCTAAAGGTAACTTCGAGGCCATTAACAATGAACTTTCTCTTTTTCTTGATGATTACTTGCCGCTCTTTTCGGAACGCTCAATTCATGAAAATTGGGAGTTATTTAAAATGCAGGTTGTGCATCTTACTAGTACATATATACCCTTGCGCAATATTTCCGTTTTCCCGCAATCACCATGGTTTAACACCACATTAAAAAGGCTTTCTAACAAGAAAAAACAAAAATTTCGAGCAGCTAAATTTTCAAATGTTGACTCTAAATGGTCTGCATACCATATTGCTGCCAATAATTATAAAAGTGCTATTGAAAATGCAAAGGCTACTTATTTTAATGTAACTCTACCATCACTTTTAACAAGCAACCCAAAGCAGTTTTGGAATGTAATTAATCGAAATGAAAAATCGTCAATATCATTGTTTAGTTCTTCTGGAAATGCTGTGCCTTTTAGTGAGTGTGCCCTTGTTTTGAACTCCGCCTTTGTCGCTTCATTTTCCGACGTTAACGTGTCATCTTTACCTCCATTTCAACATACTGGATTTATGCCTATGTACCCGGTTGCTATTGATGCTTGTGGAATTGTTAATGTAATCGATAATTTAAAAATATCGTGTTCTGCGGGAGTAGATGCTATTAATTCAAAATTCCTAAAAAGTACCAAAGAATATTCTTCTATAATACTTTCTAAACTATTTAATCAGTCTCTTAATTGTGGGTGTTTACCTGACGACTGGAAGGTGGGAAAGGTGGTGCCGATACACAAAACGGGTGATCAACATTCTCCTTCTAATTTTCGCCCCATATCACTAACAAGCATCCCTTGCAAAATTCTCGAGCACGTCATTTTTTCACATTTAGTAAACTTCTTGGAGTCTAATAACTTCTTTTCTCCCGCCCAACACGGTTTTCGTAAGTCATTTTCGTGTGAAACCCAGCTACTAACCTTCACTAACGACCTTCACCTTATTCTTGATCGAAGTTCCCAAGCTGACTGCATATTCCTCGATTTCGCCAAAGCATTTGATAAGGTATCACATAGTCTACTACTTCATAAACTAAGCAAACTCAGTATTGATTCCGGTACATTATCTTGGATTCACGCCTTCCTAACTAACCGGTCTCAGTTTGTAATTGCGAATGACACGTCTTCTCCTTCAGCTTCTGTGACGTCCGGGGTGCCGCAGGGTTCTGTACTGGGTCCTCTTCTTTTCCTTATATATGTCAATGACTTACCCTCCTGTGTTTCATCTTCAATTAGCTTGTTTGCTGACGACTGTGTTATATATCGTGAAGTGACTAACCAATCCGATGTTTCTTCTCTTCAGTGTGACCTTGACCGTGTATCTGAATGGTGTGACTTATGGCGTATGCAGCTTAACACTAACAAATGTAAGGTAATAAGGGTTTCTCGCCTTCACAGTGATGTCTCTTGTTATTACCTGAACCATACTCCTTTACAGCAAGTAACAACCTACAAATATTTGGGAGTTCATATTTCATCCAATCTGTCCTGGGAAACTCATATTCAATACGTAACAAGTAACGCCAATCGTATGCTGGGTTTCATAAAACGAAATTTTTCGGCAGCCCCCTTATCGCTTAAACTACTTCTTTACAAAACGCTTGTTCGCACTAAACTAGAATATGCCTCTTCAATTTGGGACCCCGGTACTGACGTATTAACATCTGCAGTTGAAGCAGTTCAAAATAGATCCGCCCGATTCATACTTACTAATTATCACCGCACAGCCAGCGTAACATCCTATGAAATCAGGTTTGAACCTGCCTAATCTTGCATCACGTAGAGAAGTTTTCCGTTTGTGCCTGTTTCACAAAATCTACTACCACAATCATACTTTGCGTGACAAGTTATTAGCATCTCCTTTTTACATATCACCACGTCTCGATCACCGACACAAGATGGGCGTACCTTCATGTAACACTACTACTTTTCATAATTCATTCATACCCCGAACCACAGTGTCGTGGAACCACCTTCCAGCGTCTGTGGTATCAATATCTGACAGCGTTGCTTTCAAAAATTGCCTTAACAATGTTCACATTTCAGCGTTTCACTAATATGTACATATTGTTTCGCATTCATAGGTTGTTATTTATTGTATGTTGTTGAATTCCACTGATGTAACCCGCTCCCCTCTGTAATGCCTTCGGGCCCTGAGGAACTTTTAAATAAAAAAAAAATAAAAATAAAAATAAATAAAGCGTTCGAGCGCGAACAAACGTGTCCGATTTAACCGGCGCTTGGCCCGTAGTGGCACGGGGTTGTGGCGGTCAGTTTATAGACCTTTCCAAAAACGAGCTTGTGGCCGGTGCCATTTTGAGCGTTCGTGCGTATGGCGCGTGCTTTGCTCGCTTTCCGAAGCGACGAACACGCACGTGCTGGGCTGTGAAGATCGCACGCTGGACTGTGATTTTGTAAACATTGGAAAGGTCTATTGGCGCGTTGGCGGCACGGACACGTAGCGCCATCTGGCGGCGGACGTTGAAACTGACGCGCGCAGCGGCCGATGGGAGCCTCGTCGCCGCGCGCCAGCCAATGGGCGCGTTCAGTAGCGGCTCCTTCAGCTCCGAACGGAGTCACTCGAGTCGGAGTCCTCGGAGCGCCTACTTAACGGAAAAAAAAAAAAAAAGAAACCGCGGCTTCAAACTTGCTTTTACGCAATTTCCGCTTCATCCCCTGTGCCAGACGGTCTCCAAATAAACTAGAAGCAGACGATGGCGAGCACGATCGCTTTTATTTGACGCCGGTATTGAAGAAATCTTGACAAGGTCGTTGAAGAAAAAAGCGAGTGACTGTATACACATCAGCGCTGCTGTTCGAAGCGATGTAACGCGGTCGAGCCCTTCGCTTGGCGGTGCAAAGGCAACTAATGTTATAAAAACCGACAAAACGTTGTCCGCACACGCAAAATAGTGAGCTCGGCGAATCTACGCCGCCGGTTGCAATACTTTTATACGGCCATAGGTCTGTTCTGCCCTCCGTAGCGAAGTTCCTATGAAATGTATATGTACACACACCGGGAAGTTCTGCCGCGCTCGGCGATCAAGGTTTCGCCGGCCGAAGCGAGCGTCAGCCAACGTGCACCCCGATTTAGCTACGCAAACAACACATTAATCGGGATCATGCTCTGCGTGAGTGTCCAACCGGCTACCAAATTCGCGTTCATACCCTGTTTGGCTCTGCTCAGCGCGGACAGGACTATCGTCGATATTCACCGAGTTTCCGAGCAACGGCGACCAAGACACGGCGTCAAATCAACGCTCACGTTGTTTATTAGCATATTAATTCAAACCCAACAAAATACGGTCCAATGCATTTTCCGAAAGTGCCTTACCTGAAAAAGAAATTTGAACGCGTTATTCGTCTTACCTTGAGCACTTTTCATTAACAAAAGCGAGCAAACCACACACCCGCGACAAAACTGACGCAGCTTATCCCAGCATTTTGTTTTTGTTTTTTTTCTTTTTTAGCACCGGAACTTCGTCAGCGATCCGGAATTACGTCATGCCTCGCCCCTTTCACTCCTCATGCACCATCTCCGGAGACGGTGCACGAGAGCCGGACTCCGAAAACTCGGAGTAACGTGCACCGGAAGTCGCTTTTTGCCGTCCAGTGGAAGGAGCGCTGACTTCTTGACTCCAGGAGCCGCTACTGAACGCGCCCAATGGGACCTTTGGGATCAGTGAAACTATAGTCGGTTACAAGTTAAGAAGGTAGGAGAAGCTCCTCCCACAAGCGTGGTGCGCCGGTTTCAAATCCCTCCGCAATCGAAAGAAGAGTTCACTGGAAACGCTCCTTGTTCCGCTTCAATGAATAGATAATGGCCACAGAGTGGTGCCAACTTGTCTCCGACCCCCACTTTTTAAGAAAGCGACCTTAGTATTCATCGGAGAAGGAACCGAGCCCCTCAAAGCAGCCTCTGTATCAATCGGAGGGGGAAGCTAATCCCGGAAAGTCGTCTTTGTTTCCATCGGAAGGGGGAAGACTTAATCTCCCTCTCGTGGCTTCCACAATGCTAAGTCAAAGTCGAGAGATAAAGCAAATATGTACAGAAAGGCACGACCCTCCTCGCGCGTTGGCCGCAACGTCACGGAAACGATGGGACGCTATTGGATGCGGAGGTGGCGGAGGGATATATGATTCCCTTTGAGGGGCATTTGCCGCTACCTTCTTGACTTGTAACCTACTATAGGCGCCGTTTTCGCGCTTCAAACTGATGACGTCGGCTCGCTCTAGGGGACAGTCAATGGTTTCGCATTAAAAAGACACAGTGGCGGATCCAAGGGGGGGCGGTGGGGGCGATCGCCCCCCCCAAAGTCCTCGCCAGGCAACCCCCCCCCCCCCCCCCCGGGGCTCTTCGTCAGCTCGAAGAAAAAACGTAAGCAATCGACGCGAGGGTCAAAAGACGAAAACAGCGGTGGGTGGACGCGCCTGCTGGGCGCTTCCAAAGTGGGGTTTATCTCCGTCAGGGTCACGGTATACGTCTTCCCGACAGGGACGGCGCCAGGAGTTTCGAAGTGGAGAGACAGTGGGGAGGCGCACCAAATATCAGGGTCCTCGACTGCAGGCACACTTCCAAACAAGGCCAGCACGTCGAGCACGGGGGGAAAATACCTTCAACATATCTAGTCCCCTTTCTCTCTCCCTCTCTCTCTGCCTCCCTCTCTCTCTTTGGAGGTTGTCTGCGAAACATTTGTGCCCTGAATGCTCCCAAACGCAGACGTCAAGCAGCCTTCCTCAAGGGTGCGATCCTATACACAGCGGATTATCCTTCCTCTCTAGCGGCCGCCTTTTCATCACTTTTCGTTTGATGGTTTCTTCGTGGTTCTGGGCTTGTCTTTTGGCATGTCTTTTTTGGCTTGCTTTGAGATGCTGTCGCCCACGGGCTCACTAAAGGTATCTTATTGGCACGGTGTGCTCATTGCCAAGGGAAGTGCGGAGGGGACGTACCAGGAGGAGACGTTCCAGGGGGGGGGGGGGGGGATGCAGCTTGTACAACCAGGTGACCAATTGCTTTTCTTCTCAACTGAGAGAGGAAGCAAATGCTCTGGGTACAGTGTAGTCTGGGTCTGGGCTTCTCCTGAAGACGCTCCGGACTTCCCCACGACCTTGGCTTAAACATAAGCCCGCTTTCGTCCTCGCCTCCATCCCTCACTGAGGATCAGCGCCGCAGCGCGGAATACAGAAAGAAGCCGACGAGCGCCAGAAGGGGGAGATGTTTCCTCTAATGGGCTTCATACTGCCTGCGGTACGACTTCTCGTGGCGGGAAGCTAATAAAAGAAAGATAAACTGTACGAGCACTCTAAAGGCTGGAGGCTGCTTACACAGGGTCCTCAAGCCGACGCCGTAGGCATTTATTTGTATACAATGCCGTTTCAACTTAGGGTGGCGGGACATATCTTAGGAAAGGCGCCCGCTACCCCTTGTCTCCCCTTGGCGCCGTCTTTACTTTTCGAGTTAAACGCGGCTTCTGTGGATTGACGGCAGAGCTTTCGCGCGGCTTTGCAGGAGCGAATATGTGTGTGTCGAACGGAACAGAGGCGGGGCTTGCTGGTTTGCAACTGCGGCTTCGAATTCCTACCTAGGGACTTGGGGAAAACGAGCCCTTTCAAAGATGCGACTATACATAAATTAAATAGACAGTGCCTGTGCCCGTTCGAGTGAACACCGACTCCCAAACATCCATGCTGCAGTCGTGATCGGCCTTTAGCCCAGTTGAGATTCGCCGACCGGACAACCGCTCTGCCCCATCATATCTCTGCACCTGTCCTCTCGACCCTGACGAATGAGCTAACTACCCAGAAACAAGTGAGTGTTCCTTTCATACAGAAAATATCCAGACGAAGTGCAATTGAATATAATTTGGAAGGATCCATTGCTGGTTTAAGGTCTTGTCTAAGTTTAAAAGTTATAGTTGCCGAACTGCAACATGCTTTCAAAAATATTCAACAATTATTCGCTTTCGTTCTCTCGAGTTGCATCCAGAACACGTGAAAACACGAGTTTGGGTTGGCAATGCCGCATGTGCTGCGCTCTGGACATTCCAAATATACGGCGAACAACCGACGAACTTGCCTGGCAGCGTTCGTTTCGCTCGCTGCGTCAACAGTGTTTTGACGCCGCGAGCAGCGTCGAAGCCGCCGGGCCATTTTTGTCGCTTGTTTGCAACGTACTCGCTTTATTGAAGCAACCGGCGACAATGAAAAGTATGTTTTAAAACCACGTTCTGCATTTTGGCACTGAATATAAAGTTCTAACTACTATGCCAAGCTTAATCTCAAAGAACAGCCGAGTTTTAGATTAAAACGTTTTTCGCATTGTCATTAGCTGCATGAGCTTCCTCCGTATAGTTGGCAAAGGTTGGCTGTCCGTACATGCTCTGCGGGTGTAACGAGAATATATAAATATTCAAGCAAATTAAGGAGCCCAAAAGTTGTAGCCCCGCCGGGGATATCTGAGCCATCAAGTTACACTGTCTGCAATTGTCACAGCCGCTATAGCACCAAACATTCATCCCCAGTAGTTAAACTTCTTTTTCTATTTCTAGCGCGCTGCCACGCGAATGGAGTAATCCCGTTTCCTATGAACTACAAAATTCCTTGCGTTATGGTGTTCAGAAAGGATAGTGCCACCACAATTTTCTAGATACTTACCTCTAGCGTGGTCACCCGAAAGGTTTTAATTCAAAGAGTTCATCCCCGACAGGTAAACCGATACAAAAGCTCTCAAGATCTATATTATGTTATCAGAGTTTAGTAAAAACGATAACTCCACAAAAAATATAAACACTCCCCCCCCCCCCCGTTTTACACCGAGGAACCGCCCCCCCCTAAAATGGAGGTCTGGATCCGCCCCTGAAAAGACATCTACCCGCCGCCACGCATCGGTGACACTCTGGACCAGCTGCGCCACGCACTATACTTTTTGTCGATGGACCTAAAGAGTAGGTACTGGCAGATCGAGACCGACGAACGGGATCGTCAGAAGACTGCCTTCGTCACGCCAGACGGACTGTACGAATTTAAAGTGTTGCCGTTCGGACTGTGCACAGCAAAGGCGACCTGCCAGCGCGTAATGGATACCGTCCTTTCAGGCTTGAAATGGCAAAGCTGTCTCGTCTACCTCTACGACGTTGTGGTATCCGCAAGCGACTTTGAGGAGCACCTGAGACGTCTGCGAGCCGTGCTACAGGCTATCCAGAATGCTGGACTGACACTAAAACCGTCAAATTGTCTTTTCGCTTACGACAAGCTCGAATTCCTGGGCCATGTCAAGAGTACTCAGGGTGTAAGCCCTGACCCTACAAAGGCATCCGCTATCGCCGAATTTCCGAAGCTATCAGACAGGAAAGCCGCATTATTCTCTTATGACTGGTAATGAAAGCGACGTTTTATTTATTTCTGGACTTACTTCCTGTGCCCTAGTCGGCGTGAAAGCGAATGGACCATTCAGCATGTTCCCTGTGGATAGTTTTTGTTAACTTGGTTCCGCTGAAAACTTATTACGAATCAGGGGTGGAACGGCTGCGCAATTTGCGCCATTTTGCGTCAGACGCATTTGTCTGCGCCATCCTGCGCCACCTTGCGGAAACAGCGCCACAGCCAATACCTCGTGCCATTGTGCTCCAAATCGCACAACGTGCGCCAAAAAAATTATATTTTGTCTTGGTTTTGGTTTTTATCGACTCGATTGGCAACAATGAGCGCGTTTAGCTTGGTCGGCCTTGCAATTGTTTTCCGTTTATTTTCCCTGTGTATCCCGAGTCGGAAGCGCGCGAAAAACTCGGGAGTCGGATTCCAAGCGCTGCATCACCTGCGACTGGATTCTTATTCTTCAACCATAAGCGGTTCAGCAAGTCGGCCGAGGTAAGGTCGAGTCGTTAAGCGTCAGATTGCTTAGGCTCTGCGGCCCGGGTTCCGGACGTCAACCAGTTAAAAACACATTAGCAAAAGATTCCTTTTAGTGCTTCATCGTTACAAGTTGGAACCGCATTCCTGCTAGATAAATCGTGATTTGATTGAACTGAAACGCGGTTCGATCCGAAACCTTGCCGGTTAGCAGCTCTCACCCGAGCGGTAGATCTGCTCGGCGTACTTTACTCTCGCTCCTGCTCATCGCTTCGAATACAACAACTCCGTTAATCGTAGTCTGCTGCTTTGATATTGAGTTGTACAAAAGGACAAACTCAAAATTTGTTGCCCTGTTCCTCCGCGCAACTGCACGTACGTTGCTTACGCACGTCACGTGGTTCGCACATATAATTACTATGTCGAGCAGGTTGGGGTTGTGCTATAAGCAGTGCTGGTTTGCATTTTGAGCAGCTGAAAGCTACTCAGAAAATATCAAGGACACGATCTTCAGAAACATATGGTACTTGCTTTTTGGTTCTCACTAAGGCCAAGTTTTCGCATCTGTTACACTGTTATCCCATCTATATCTAGGTTCCGAACCACTCATGTTCATCTGTGCTGCTAAGCACAATTGAAATTGCTCCCGTGCTTTTCTACGACACAAGCTGAGGTGCAATGAAATCTGATCCGAGCTGCTCCTAGCCTGCTCCAGAGTGTAGTTTTAGCTGCTCCCAACGTGCTCCAAAACAGCTGTTTCAGCTGCTCCTGTGGCTGCTCCCAAGTACATTTCATGAGTTCTACCCCTGCGAATTGTACGATATGCCGAACCTTTTCATATTCATTTATTTGTGTAAGAATATGTATCTTATAAAACATACAGAGCTCCTGAAGTAAATCATGTATATATGAATGTGGTGCAATAAAATGTTTTGAATCAATTATAATCGTCGACCTCAAAATGCTCACCAGCCAGGAGTCAATGTGGCGATTGTGTAGCTCCAATGTTTTAGAATAGAGAAACAAGGAATTCACTTTTCTGATTAACTGAAGAGCGTGTTGGTAACAATGACTGCCAATAGAAGTGAAATAAATTGAAACTTCGTTTGACAGATTTCGCGCGGTTTCTATGATAAGAACCGAAATAGAACTGCGTCCAGATAAAAAAAAAAAAGAAAAGAAAAAGAAGTACCAGCGGGAGCCGATGAGACCCCGTGAGCGTAGCGAGGCGAGAAGGAAAGAGAGGTGAAAAAAGAAGAGTCATGGGGCAGAAACACGTGACTCAGCGAGCGAGCATCGCATCCACTGCACAAACTTCAGTGAGGCAGCAAAGGGGATAAAAGGGGTGAGCGGGTTGAACTAATACCCGTCATTCTTCATACCTATACTTCGTTTCACCTTATGTCCGAGCGCGGGCGATGTTATGAGCCAAAGGGCCAATCAAACAGCGCAAAAAGCGCAACGTCATGGCGTGCTTTCTGCGCCTGATAGGACTAGCCGGCGGAGGAGCACGCACAGAGAGACAGCGAATACCGGCTGGTCCTATCAATTGCAGAGAGCACGCCATGACGTTGCGCTTTTTGCGCTGTTTGATTGACCCTTCGGCTCATAACATCGGCCGCGCTCGGACCTAGGCTGAAACGAAGTATAGAAGGATTCCCTCACGGCATGCGAAGCCCTGTCCTAAAATAACAGGAATTGGCATGCTTGGTAGGTAAATAAAACGAGGCCGCTTTCGTCTGTTGTCATGGCCGAGGTAAAGGCGCATCACACCTTTCGCTTCCAACCAATCCCGCCGCTAAACCCAACGAAGTTGCGAGTTCACTTACGAAAACGTTTGTTTTACGGCAGAACTGGTATGCAGTGTCTCTAATTAGAGACGGAGTAGAGCCGGTATGATTCAGCACCGCACACTTTTTACCACCGATCTCAACCTGCATGTACGGCCCTTCCTCAGGTGCCAAACCTTGAGCCCGACGCACCAATGAGGTCAACACAAACATATCGCATACCGCGACTTTGAACTCATGGCCCGGTTGGCTCATGGCGAATTCAGGGCATCATTTCCCGGCAAAATATTTTGCTAAATATTCGGCAAGGGCGTTCGCGTGGTGGCCGAACTGCTGGAAGTTGCAAACCGTTTGGGTGGTGCTTTTCAGGAGCGAGACGGAAATTTGCCGGCACAATTTTTGCCCTAGTTTCAGGAGGTCGAACAGCTTGTCTGTCAGACTGTATCCGGTATCGTCGAATCCAAATTGACAAAGATAATTAAACGAAGCAATGCTCACGAATGGCAGGTTCGAGACGCAAACAAAGTCATAGGGATACACACACTCTTGTGCTCCAATAAAAAAATAGCAAAAAAATAAATAAAATGAAGATAAAGATAATTATTATTTTAAAGAGCCACATTTCTTGCAAGAATTCGTCCAGTTTGCGGAAGGCCAGTTTGCGCTGGAACGCGACGTGTCACTGCTGTATTCTGCTGTAAAAAGAAATATCTGAGAATGTGATGCAGCACAATTAAAAATATTATATAACAAACAATATATCATGAAAAGCGATGTTGGCAAGCATGACAAATAACAATAGTTCTTTGGAAATCCAAACATATTATACTCAAATTTGACGGGTGTATGGGAAGCAAGACATAGGTTTGTTAATCTGCCCGCCCATTAATTTTTTTTTAATTGTAGGATCCAGTAAGCTGTGCATATAAATGCCAATATTTGGAAAACTATTGTAAAGGCACTTCTGTTTCCACATATATTAGAAAGTCCAAATTTATGTTGTTGACGCTTAGAACGTGTCCACTGTACAGCAGAATAATCGAGGAAGGAGTTAACAAAGCTCAACCACCCAGTTAAACATGAACGCCATTACATCACCCAGGAAATAAGCGGTGCCCCCCTCCCTCCCTGCGCCTGCTTTACGCATTGTGACGTCCAGATGTACGACACGTGGAATTATTCAAGAGGCGAAGACGAAGTGGACGTTTGTTGAACAGTTCGTGATTTTTAGAACACAGAGAAGGCGGAAGGAAAGCAAAACAAGGTATGTGATAACCTTCTGTTTCGTTCGGTTTATTTTTTTAGCTCCTAATGATAAGAATGAATCATGCCGCTACCGGAATATACGAAGCTTTTGAGCCGGCACGAGCGCACATCCGAGCAGCCTCATAATTCCCGTCGTTGCAACGTCTCCAGGGATTTTCAGGAAAGGTTTGTTGCCGGCGCTTAGTGTTCGGAAGGAGAAGGCCACGTTGTGCACCGTTGACGCGCTTTTGGTTGCGGTGCCGCCAGCAAGGGCTCGCCGCCAATTGAACATCATTATAGACCTTTTGCAAAATTAACCAAGCCTCAAAAAAAAAAAAAAAATGCTGGGAACGTGGGTACACGCGCTGCATGTGTTAACGTTATCTCCATTAAATATACCAAATATTCAAATTAAGACGTTGATGAACGCGCGTGCAAAGTGCCATTTCGTTTAGATATTTCCTTTAGAACAGTTATTGCTGCAGAAGGCAGTATGCTCAGCATGTATAAGGACACTCGCGCACGCTCCTTGAGCTTGCTTAATTTAGCAAAACGTCTATTTGCCATCAGAGAACCCGATTATACTTCCTTCACCATTAAAGGAGTACGGAAACGAAATGACGTGGGCGCGAGCTCTCTACCCCTCGCTTCGAAGTCGGCCAGCGAGAGGCGCAACGGGTATCGCGCTCGTGACGTCAATAGCTCTCGCATGGTCAAGGGTGCTATAGCTGCAAGCCTTGATACTTGGTAATGTCAACGCGTGACAATCTGGCCTAGTAGTAATATCCGAGGACTGTACGCCCTATGGCCTATACAAAGCTTGCCTGTAACATCATTTTGCGGCCACGCCGGTATTCCATGGCCCACGAGCGTTCGCTTCACCGTGTTACTTTCACGCAGCAGAAGTAGTGGCTCCAATAAGTAGAAACATCCGTCAGTGCCCAGCAATGGAAAAAGAGAGAAATTACTTTATTGAGGGTCAAATAAAGACCCTAGAGGTGCTCCTCCGCTAAGCGGACAGAAGCCAGCTCATCGACGTGAGCCGCCAAGGTAAGCGACACCCGCCAGTGCGGAGGAGGGGTAGAGGGCAGACCGGATGGCTGTGGGGCAACCGGACAGGAGGTGCTCAACGTTCGCGTAGGGGCAGGAGGGATTTGTTGTGAAACGATACAGGAAACGTTGGGGGGGGGGGGGGGTGATGAGTGTATTAAGCTGGATGACTCAGTGTGTGTGCTTGTGAGATATTAGGCTGGGAGCATGGCGTAGGCAGTGTCTGCATTCAGTGTCGAAGTTGTGCGTAGTGTTAAGATCTTCTTGTAAAAATGTGCCTCGTCCGCCATGGGTGGAAAAGGCCATGGAACCCCTGGCACCTGGAAACGAGTCTCGTAGGCAAGTTGATGAGCCAACTCATTACCGGCAATCCCTCCGTGGTCTGGCACCCACACCGCCACGACCGAGGCAGGGGAACGTTGTGAAAGGGCGGAGGAGAGGTCGTCGCGCAAATCCCCGGGAAGGTGGCACGCGCGAATCGCCCGAATCGCTTCCATGGAATCAGTACAAATGCTGTATAAGGGAGCAGGCGAAAGGAAGGTGGGATCTTGAGTCGCATTCACTATGGGAACAATCTCAAGAGCGGGCAGAGAAGTTGGGTCGGAGTAGGGGCCAGCGGTGGACGTAATGAGAGGGGTGGTGCGGCGCTTCACGATGACACATGCTGTGTCACCAAGAGGAAGGGAATGGAAAGCGTGCACGTACCATGTGATAGTATCAGGTGGGAAAGTGTCGTGGTGCAAAGCCCGGGCCTGACGACGTCCAGCATGCAGGACCGGGGTCATGTGGGCAGAGAGCGGGGCGCATCGAAGAAATATGAACATTTGAACAGCTGGGACGACGCACTCAAGCAGTCCGTGATTATTACTTTTTCAACACGCTGACTAAATTTCTTAGAAATGATCCTCAGAGGTTTTGGAGGGATTTGAGCCACAAAAGAAAACCAATCAGCCACATATGTGTTCACGGTAGGGTGGTTGCTGGTGACACAACAATCGCTCGTTATTTGAATGCCTACTTAAAGTCAGTATTTTCCGATGCTGAAACGTCCGAGTGTGAAAATTGTGAATCCTCACATCTGAACGCCGACTTCATGTCTCTTGCAGGTATTTTTTCAAGTTAATGAATTTAGAAACCAAAAAGTATTTTGGGTCCGGTAAGATACCCAATGCCTTTTTGCATCGTTTTGAGGATCCCATGGCACGCTATCTAACAGTGATTTTTTGAGTTTCTTTCTTGTCGGGCGTTTTACCAAATGATTGGCTCATGGCACGAGTTGTGCCGGTGTTTAAAAAGGGGTTCCACTTATTTATGAGCAGCTACAGAACCATTTCTTTGGCGTGTGCATCGTGTAAAATACTAGAAACAGTGATTTCAAGTATGGTAACTGACTTCCTCGATAAAAAATACTTTAGTTACCGAGTTTCAGCATGGATACCGGAAGCGGTATTAACAGTAACTCAGCTCTTTACCACAGTAAACGAATTTGCCTCCACGTTGACCAAATCTTAGATATACATTTTTTCCCTCGACTTCAGCAAGGCTTTTGACAAAGTAGCACATGAAAAACTACTCCTGAAATTGCAAAGTATTGGTCTTTACCCAGCCATAGTAACATAAATTGACTTCTATCTGCATGGCCGTCAACAGTATGTAGAGGTTGGTGGTGTCTGCTCAGAGATGCTTGATGTGACTTCCGGAGTACCGCAAAGAAATGTCCTCGGGCCATTACTGTTTTTGATAAGTATTAATGATATTGTTTCTGTTGCCCCAGGTGTGAGTATCCGCTTATTCGTGGATGACTGTGCGTTGCTTAAATAAATAACACTAGCAAGGGATAAAGTTGCACTGAATATGAGTTTAAATTCTATAGAAGATTGGTGCGACCATTGAAGATAAGCCGAATCTTGAGAAAGTTATTTATTTTTTTTTAGAATCACGAAAAATATTTATTCTTTTTAGTACAAAATAAGGGATTATAACATTTCTGAGGTAGATCATTATAAGTATCTTGGGCTGACATTTCACAAACATTTGAGCTGGTCTAAACATAAAGAGAGCATCACATCTGCCGCTTTTAGGAAGCTTGGATTGATTAAGCAAAAACTAAAGAACACGCCATCTAATGTAAGATTACTATTGCATGGGACCCTTTTGCCAAAAAATATAGAAATAAACTAGAACGAGTTTAAAGACGGACAGTCATCTTTATTTACGATATATTCAAACGATCCGACTCTCCCTCGTCACTAATGCAGATAAAGAAAATTGACTTATTACAGGAAAGAAGGAAAAAGGCTACGCTCAAGTTTTTGTTTTTTCTTCCAAATGACAGGCTTTCTAGTAATCGCCTCACATACCTACAACCCATTATTACGAGAAAGACCAGACATTATCACCCACACGTACTAGCTCCTTAGTCGTTACTATGCTCGGTCCAATCTTTTTAAGTTTTCTTTTTTCCCCCGGACTATTAGTGACTGGAATTCTCTGCCCACTAAGTTAGCCGTTTCCTTCTGCTGCTGGTGACTTTTGATGTTCTGTATTATAGTTCCTCTTTGTATTTCTTGTCGAAAGTATTGCTTGTATATTGTCATGTACTGAGTGTGATTTACTCTCTCGTTTTCACTTCTGCTTGGACAATTTTGGTCTGCAGTATGTTATATATGAAAATAAATAAAAAAATTGGAGTAAAAGAGTGAAACAGGACAGTAGCATTTCGGGGTTAAAAAGCCCAACCGGATATGGACGAATTAAAGACGAGAAAGTTTATGAACATTTCGGGATTAAACAGTGAAACGGGACACGGATTTTGTCCGTGTCCCATGTTGCTCGCTTTATTCCGGACATGTTCATCACTCAACTATAGCGAATGAACCTCTAACAAGTTCTATTTACCAGAAACACCTTTACGTTTTCGTTTAGAAGAAATATTTGTAAAAAAAAAGACTTGGATCGCGTTGCCTGTTGTACATTAATATTGGGATGCCTTTTAGGCTTCGGCGTCAACGCGTTTGCGTAGAGAATTAGAAAGTGATGGCGTATGTAAAATATTTGGGTATGAGGACGATTTTCTAATTGTCAACCAAGCAGTATACATTTTTTTAATGTCACGTCATTACTTAGATGTAAGTTTTTAAGCTCGAGCGCTTGCGGTGTAACAGCTTCTGAAAAGCAAATGCACTCCTGATACCTCAAACTAAGACTTTTGAATGACCACATCTGCTGGTCGTACGAGACACGATCTAAGACAAGCGTTCTCTAATAACGACTTGTGCATTCTAAGAGAGTCAAAATGCTATGGGTAGTACAGGCTTCGAAGCTTGCCTCGAAAGTCGCTGCAGGCATAACGTACAATTTCCCACAACATGAAATACCTAATCGCCTAGACAGTATATGCGGCGGCTCTAATCATAATCTGATAAAGAACACTGTTTTTAGAAGAAGAACAAAGGTTCATTTATTTCCTTACAGTGATAGATGTGAATTCGTCCAAGGCGAATTCAGCACACCGCCTGACACTGCCTCGTCGAGTGGGTAGTTTATATTCTTGGATACTGTACAATACAGCGAGGTGTCAGTAGTCCTTGCTGTATTGTGTGTGTGTGATTTGTGTTGCGCTAGCTTTCGTACGGCAAGTAAAAGAAGAGAAAGAGTTCTTCTCGAAACGATGGAGCGCCCTTGTGTATGTCTTCCTTGAGGTTGTCAGTAATAATTCCATCACATTTAGTGCCGAAAACCGGGAGTTAACTACAACCTGGACTTGCTGCACCCGAGCCAGGAAAGTGTCGAACGCCTCAAAAGAAAAAGAACCACCCTGCGCGCCGCCACAACGAGACTGATCAACGAGATCGGCGCCCTGCTAAACTCGGATTCGACTAAAATAGGTGAGCTGGAAGAAAAGCTTGACATGCTTCTCCTAAAAGAAGCCTCCCTAAAAGAGCTCGACAGAGAAATAGAGCCGTCGGTCGAAGATGAAGCTCTAAAAGAGGAAGTGAGTGGCGCTGAAGGGTATGCTGAACGCATCAGCCTAGCCAAAGCACGAGTGAAGCGGAAGTTCAAGGAACACAAAACTAGGAGCAATACAGCGTCCGGGTCTTTGAAACGCGGCAGCGACTCAGGACAGCCTTCATTTAACCACGCCCTGACAACAGTAAGGCTACCAAAATTGGAGATCGCTAAATACGGAGGAGTCATTCCATTATGGCCCGGCTTCTAAGGCCAATTCAAATCGACGATCCATCAGAAGGAGTCCCTCTCCGACATTGTCGAATTTAAGTACCTGAAAGGCTACCCCATTGGGACGGCTGCCGTCGCGATCGAGGGACTCCAATTGACAACCGAAAACTACCAGGTTGCCCTCGACCTTATTACCCGAAGATTCGGACAAACAGACCTAATTGTCGAAGACCAGATGTCGAGGTTGATGGCTGTTAGAGCTGTTCACGACTCCAGGAACGTCGAGAGACTCAAGACGCTGTACGACCAAGTCAAAACAAGAGTCCGCAGCCTTGAGGCCCTCGGGGTCGAAAAGAAAACGTGTGGAGTGCTGCTCCTAACAGTACTACGTAAGGCGATACCAGCCGATATTGGGCTAGAGTACAGCCGTAAGGTAAACACGCAGTCAGAAAACCGAAAGAACGGGCTGCGAGGGTTCTTGAGCTTTTTGAAAGGTGAGGTGGAGTGCCGCGAAAAGATGCAATCGGTAACTGAGGGCACGGTACGCCGGCGGAGCGACAGTGACAGCGCAGAGGAACCCAGAGTTGCATCGGCGGCGGCGCTTACCACAGCAACCGAGGCAGACAATAGCTGCGTGTTTTGTCGCACGGACGATCACGGCCCGGGCGGCTGTGTTTCGGGGATGTCGCTGGAAGACCGAAGAGCCGTCCTGCAGCGAAAAAACCGCTGTTTTGGTCGCACTAAAAGAGGGCACTTGTCACGAGTATGCAGAGGCGCCAGATGGCTGAGATGTGCGCGGTGTGGCGGACGACACGTCACCGCCATGTGCAATCGCAACGTGACAGTCCGCGGTACGCAAGCAGAAAGGGACGCGGCGATCACAGCGGTGAAGGCGGTAGCGGGAGGAGAGATTTTGCAGTCATCACTCGGAGTCCAAGACAAAACAACCGGACCAAGCAAGAACCAAATGCTCCTGCTGACAGCACGGGTGTGAGCCAAATGTCTTCAAGGGCGTACGCTCCTCAGACCCCTGCTGGATGGGGGCAGTCAGGGCACGTTTGTCCGACGCGACATATCAGAGAGGCTGCATCTCACGATGCTGGGCGAGGAGGACCTCAGAATTTTTACCTTCGGCGTGAGCGCAACGACAAATCCAACGAAGTGCCGCCGGGTGGAACTTTGGCTACGGAGTCGGTTCGACAGGAAAAAAGTCCGGGTGAAGGCTCTCGAGGTACCCTGCATTTGCGCTGACCTAATGATGGCCCCCTCGGAGGTCATGGTGACACACATGAAGATGGAGGGCAGGAGCATCACGGACGTCACATCTGACAATGCAGTCGAGGACGGAATCGGGCTTCTGATCGGAACCGGTCATTACTGGGATGTAGTCACCGGAAGCGTTAGGCCCCTGAGCCCCAACTTGATGGCAGTGGACGCGGTGTTTGGATGGAGTCTGCAGGGCCAGTTCAGAACAACCAAGTCTACAGCAATCTGTTCGTCGGCCACGAACGCGATGAGGGTTACCTTGAGAGAGGAGACCGAACAAGAAATATCCGCTCAGCTAAGATAATTATGGGAACTGGAGCACATTGGTATCAAAGAACAAAAAACGACAAACTCTCACCATGAAGCCGTACATCAGCATCACAAGGAAACGATCAAGTACGAAGACGGTCGATATGAGGCGTCGCTTCCATGGAAACAAACGGCCGAGGAACTTACCGACAACCTGGAATCTGCGGCAAGGCGTCTGAGATCGCAGGCCGCTCGCCTCCTAATGAATGAACCGCTGATCAAGGAATATGATGCCTGCATCAGGGACTGCATGGAAAAGGGCTACGCCGAAGTAGTGAAAGAAGGAGACAGCGCTTCCAGCGCTAGAGTCTAATACATGCCGCAACAAGCGGTCGCACGTCACGAAATCAGAACGATCCGATTGAGGGTTGTATTTGACGCATCGTCGAGCGCTGGAGGTCGTCTCTCACTGAACGAAGTGCTGGAAAGCGGGCCGAATTTGGGTTCGGAGTTGACAGACCTGCTGATCAAGTTCCGTACCCACAACATCGAGATCGTCCCGGACATTGAGAAAGCCTTCCTGCAAGTGTCGCTCTCGAACAGTGATCGAAGCGCGGTGTGATTCCTCTGGTATAAGAGACTGCCGATATATGGAGAGGAACTTCCACGGGTCGTGTCGTATCAGATGGCGCGCTTCCCCTTCGGCGTGACGTCGAGCCCCTCTCTCCTCTCCCCAACGTTAAAACATCATCTCGAAAACGTGCCAGAGCAGTTCACAAACACAGCAAACGCCATGTGGAGCCAACTCTATGTTGATGACTTCAATGGTGTTGATGGTCGGCAGGAGGCGAGGTGGCTCTGTGAAGAGGCAGCGAAAATTATGAATCAAGCCGGACTGCGACTTCACAAGTGGATGTCAATGACCTCGAACTGGTAGAATTGAAGGAATATGAAGAGACTGAACGCACTTATGCCAACTTTGGACATTCGAGACCCGCTAAGGCCCTGGGAGTTGGCTGGAATCCTCAAACAGACCAGTTTGAGTACAAGATAAGCTCTCTCATCGATTTCTTGGCATCAAGAATGGACAGCCAGAGGTTCATACTCCAAGTATCGGATAGGACCTTGGATCCATTTGGATTTCTGGCACGTACAATAACCATCGTCAAAATTATGTCCCAGGGATTGTGGGAGCTCGGAGTCGACTGGGATGACTCGTAAGAAATTGGGAACAGCGCGCAAAAAAGACGGGGACAACGAGAGTAGAGCACAGGACAAGCGCTGACTATCAACTGAAGTTTTATTAAAAACGGCTAAAACAAGAAAACACCACAAAGCCAACCAACGCCGAAACAACCAATGGCGTGTCGCTCACCATGCATCTATAAAATCGATCTCTTTTCTGTGAAGATAAACCGATGGCTGGCTGACGCAGTGCACCGAGCCAGCTTTTTCGATAGCATGCGCCTCCAGCACCTCTCTTTGCACTTTTGTGCGCCCCCTGCCAATGATTATGGTATCTTCGAAGACGGGGTGACACAAACTGTCTCTGCAGTGTACGTATAAGTGACCTCCTGTCATTGACCGCAGTGAAAGGGCATGTTCACGCATTCTCTCGGCGTTGACCCCCTGCCAGAGTCTATGTGGGCTGTGTGGGATCACTGGTGCAAGGAGCTGCCCCGCATTGGAGACGTGTCCATCCCCAGAATGATAGCACGATACTTTAAATACGACAAGACGAAGAAGTGTTCTGCACGTCTTCTGCGACGCAAGTACAAAAGCGCACGGCGCCGTGGCATACATAGCAACAGAGGCTGATTTGGGGAAAGTGAACGTAAGCTTGGTCATGTCTATATATAGAGTGGCACCTCTCAAACGCCTTTCGCTGCCCCGGCTCGAGTTGATGGGAGCCCTAACTGGTGCACGACTATCCCTCTACCTCACCAGGACTCTCCACCTGAAAACTGCTACCACGCGGCTCTGGACAGACTCCACGGTGGCGATATACTGGGTCAAGGGAGCGGCACACCGATGGAAGTCCTTCATGGCAAACCGAGTCGCCGAGGTGCAGCAACTGATAGACCCCAAAGATTGGCGACACCGTCCCGGCAAGGAAAATCCCGTGGATCTGCTGACACGCGGAATCCTGCCTTCGGCGTTGCAGGAGAACTCTCTGTGGTGGAACAGGCGCACATGGTTGCTCAGTCACGAGTCATGCTGGCCTACAATGAGCGACCAAACATCAGAGGCGGCGGAGTGCTACAAAGAAGTAAGGGGAGTGTCAGTAATGCCGGTAATATTGCCGCCACCTGCTGCCATTCTGAATTTAGAAGAATACAGTTCGTTCAACAGGGTGATCAGAGTCATGGCGTGGGTACGCGCTTTGTGAGTAACTGCAGAAACTAAGAGAGAAGAAACAAAGGGCCGCTGACAACAGAAGAGACGATCAACGCCGAAACGTACTGGTTGGCTACCACATAAAGGGGTGCGTTTGGGGATGACATCAAGAACTTGAGTAGTCAAAGACCACTTACCGAGAACTCGGCCGTCTCACCGTTCAACCCGTACCTCGACGACGAGGGTCTCCTGCGATTGGACGGACGACTGCAATTCAGCACAAACAGTGAACCGACGAAGCACCCAGTTGTACTTCCCGGAGATCACACATTCACCTCCCTACTCATACGAATAGGCTACCTTCGACTGCTGCACGTCCGGAGTGCGGGACACGCTGGCACAGTTGCGAGAGGCCTTTTGGATCATCAGGGGCCCCATATCGCGAAGAACGTCGTCAATCGATGTGTCACTTGCCAGAAACAGAGCTGTCCCCCCACCTCCGAGCCGGTGGCCCCACTGCCCGCCGACAGAGTGACAAGATCAGTACCCGTTCAACGTCATGGGAGTCGACGTCGCTGGCCCTTTGATGTACCGAACGAAAGGCGACACCCATAGGTGCTGCATTGCTCTTTTCACTTGTGCAGTGACGCGCGTGGTGCACCTCGAACTCGTCAGTCACTTTTCGGTCCACCGCCTTCCTCTTGGCCTTCAAACGCTTCATGGCCCGCCGAGGGATATGCAGAAACAGTGTACTCGGACAATGCACTAACTTTCAAGGGAGCGTCCAGAGATCCACGAGATATCTTCAACACAGTGCAAGGGGAGGAAGCCCAGTCTTACTTTACTAGCCATGAAATCCACTGGAAACACATTATCGAGAGGTCAGCTTGGAGGGCGGGTTCTGGGAGCGCTAGGTGAGGACGGTCAATGTGCCACTACGCAAAGTGTTAGGTCGGAGTAGCCTGAACTTTGAGGAGCTCTCAACAATCCTCTACGAGGTAGAGGCCGTAGTGAACTCGCGTCCGTTGACATTTCTCTACTCCGACGCTAAAGAACCATAGGCGCTGTCACCAGCTCACTTCCTCGTCGGGCGAAAGCTCACGACCCTTCCGCCGAACCGCTTACCAGTGGAGTCATCGACCACCGGTGCACAGTTGTCACGGCGCTGGAGATACCGTGCCACCACCATGGAAAACTTCTGGAGGGGGTGGCGTCGGGAGTACCTACTAGAGCTGAGATCGGCGCACCTCTGCAGACCTGCCACGTCGAGCGACCTCCAGGTGGCTGATTTGGCGCTCCTGAAAGAAGACCGCCTGCCTAAGCACCTCTGGAGGACGTGACGAATCAAGGAGACGTTCATGGGAAGGGATGGCAGGGTGTGTTCCTGCAGACGTTTGTTACTCGGGGGAGCAGAACTCAAGCGACCCATGCAGTTCTCGTGCCCCTTAGAATTGTGTTTTTGCATGAGCTTCATCAGCTCATCCGGGGAAGATTGTTGTATTTCGTGTGTGTGATTTGTGTTGTGCGAGCGTTCGTACGGCAAGTAATGGAAGAGAAAGAGTTTTTCCTCGAAACGATGGAGCGCCCTTGTGTCTGTCTTCCTTGAGGTTGTCAGTATTAATTCCATCACATAACAGTCCTATCAGATTCATTGTGGCGAATAAAAAAAAAGGCACAACAAAGATATTGTCACATATTGAAAACGTTAGACAAGTGTAAAACTGAAAGTACATTTATTGATACGAGCTTGAGCCTACATACTTAAGGGAAAGGTACCAATACGTTGCGTCAGTGACGAAAGGGTGACTGACCAGAGCAGCGTGTTGCCGCTGCTCTTATACACGCGGTACATTCAGGAATGTTCTGAACCAGAACGAACAAGGAAATAATGGGTTGCATCTTTAAGAAACAAACAAAACAACCTGTATTTATAAACGAAAAAATTGCGGTGGCTTAGCTCGGCTATGCCAGGATATCCGTAGCGTGAGCTTATGCGCACAAAATGAGAGGCGCTATCGAGCGGCTCCGGTGCAGCGTCAGACTTGGCTACTGCGCAACGGAGGCGTACAGCTGGGCACGCGGCGGCGCCAGTGCGTCTGCCGCGGCTATGACGTCACTCCTCTGGAATGCGCAGACCGGCGAGGCGGGCGTGGCGGCGGCGGAGCGCCCGGCGGCGGCTTCGCGTGGCTCTCATAATGAGCCGTGGTCATTATGCGAGCCGTGCTCATTATGCGGAGCTCCGCCGCCGCCGCCGCGCGCTCCGCATAATGAGCACGGCTCATTATGAGGGCAACGCGAAACTCCTCAACCTCGGCCAATGTAGCTAACGTTACAAAACAAAAAATCCAGGCCGAGCGTTGCTTCGGTCCCCGTTCCACCGCGTGGCAGCCGCGCGCGTTTCCAACTCCTCCATGCATGCGGGAATTTAAGAACGAAGGTGACAATATTTTAAACAAATTTGGGGTGTTTGCATGGGAGATATGATTGGTAGACGCGTACAAAGACGAAAGACGTCGGTCACTTGAAGGTTTCTATTTTGTATTCCGGGCTAGCGTACAGCAGCAGACAAAATTACTTACGTAGGTACATCGGATCATATGGGATCTATGTATCTCTAGATACGTAGATCATAAGTTTGGCCGCATGATCGGCCACTTCCTGAGAAATGGAGATGATGTCGTAGTGTACATTTTTGCATCGATTTAAAATAGTATTTTCAGATATAAAAAAAAAAAAACTACAAGAGTTTACATGCTTCTTGTTGTCATTCTTGCAGTCTTATTTCTGTGTCTTCAACGTGCCGTCATTTCTAAAAGGAAGGCTAAGGCGACCATCGTTGAGCGTGATAATGCGCACATAAAAGTTCCTTCTAGTGCCTTAGCCTCAATCTTTAAAATGTAGGCAATGGCGTAGGACTAATCTGCAAACCAACAATATGTATATTATGTTAATTGTTACAAATAAAGTTGTGCACAAAACAGTGGATATGTTTTATATTAAAGTTTATTTCGTATTAGAGCACCCCGGGACGTGGAGACGCGGTGCTGTAGCGAACCACCGCATCTTTGAAAGGTCTTACAGCAACCTTCAGAGCGGCCCTTTCGGTCCCATTTATGGCTTTGGGTCTGCGAGTTTGCCGGAAGAATTCCGTTCGTCTCCTCTGGAAGGTGAACCTGCGGTACGAAAAAAAAAAACAGCTTGAAGAAGTAAATTTAAGCTGAGCGCAATGATCCCTTCTCTACTTTCCAAATTTCAGAGATTGCTAAAAATATTATAAAAAAAGACTAACTTTCCCTCAAATAAGCATTGTCTGTAGTAAGGTCGTTAGTTGGGCGAGTTGGTAATGATTGGACATGGTTAAAATTGCGCGCAGGTAGAAAGGAACAGACGAGACAGTTGTTTCTTCTTTCTCCTCTGTTCCTTTCTATTCGCTCGCAATTTGACCATGTTCAAGCATTGTCTGCTTTGTGGTCTATGTCACAAAGACAAAGTAAAGCTAAAAAAAACGTTTCTGTTGCAGATTACTGTCAATGACTGCACCCATGTTTTCCCAAGTGTGGACAGTTCGCAAGCTTAGGGGCATTAAGCGATCCAAAAAATGCGGCTTAATTTTTCAGACTTAACTGAGGATACAAAATTTTAGTAATTTAAAAATGAAACACTGATGAAGTGGACGCAGTCTAGAAGGGACGTCGATTATGTTTTTGAATAAGAAGGAGTTAGTGGTGAAATCTGACGTAGTTTTTCGTCCGTGATTTTGAATATCACAAGCATTTGACCCAAACGTATCTATCGACGCGGGGAAAAAAAAAAAAAACGGTTCGTGTTATGTCGTACTCAGAACATTCCGCTGCCTTGCGCATGCCGCTTCTGCGGAAATTTGGAGATCTCTGTAGACCACGTCATGATTCGCTCCTTGCACCGAACGCGACGGGAAGGAGGGGATTCAGCGCTATTTTGAAAGCACTCTTGTGCCTACTTGGCGCATCTATCTAAAAAATAGTTTTAATATTCGTAATACTGGGCGTTAAGTAAAGACGATTTAAGTATTTTTTTCTCAATTACAAAAAAACGCTTTAATTTCACTGTAATCAGTGTTGCATCATGTGTGGTTTTTCGTTGTGATTCAATTTTACTCAGAATGACCGAGCTTGCAGCATAAGTTATCGCATCAGGTTTGATAACATGTCGCTTACCTTTGGCAACAATTTCGCCCAGCTGATTGAAAAGGACCTCTGTGATTAAAAAAAAGATAAATGTTGCAATTTTATAACTACACAAATTTAATATACAAATTTCCGGTTTTTATCTCCGTTTTATTTCAAATAATTTATGTTAACAAGCTGCAGCTGCTCAAATTGTTTAGAGAACATATTAGTGAAAGTTTTGCTTGGTGTGAAATAAATATAAAGGGGTTTAACGCACTGGAAAAGCACAGTCAGGAAGTACTCGATGCCAAGGCTTTATGCTACGTTTTTTAAATGTTGATTTGAACAAGATTTGGGGACTGTGAAATATATTTTAATAATAACAAAATTTGAGTGATTAAAATCATTGATTTTAAACTACGCAAATATAACGCGTAGAAATACCTAATTTACCTTTATATCTCTTCTTTGTAAATCATGACACGTATCACTAACGAGGTTCTCCAGCGATGTTTGGAGCTACCTAAACTAACGAAATCTTCGGAATCACCGGCCTTTACCTTTCTCGCATGCTAATTAGTGTCGCGAAGTAGTTACAGTGAGATCAACAAGTGATATCAGTTGAAGGCACACTTTCAGGTAGATTGGGCTGTCTAAAAATGGGCGATGCCGAGCATTTGTTTGGTACTGCTGCGCGGACGCTGGAATGAGTTTCCAAATCATTCATTGTGCACCATTAAACTGCTTGTAATCAGTGGGAACAAAGTCTACAAGCCAAAGACTTAAACACCTGGCGTCCGCTGACGTGACTTTTTTATTCTAGCCAGCAGCGACTTTAACTTTGAAAAACACGCTGAGGACCAAAATTAATAACTCTAATTTCGCAAAAAAAATATTTTAGGCCCAATACTTAGGCTTTTATTTCACCAATGCTTCTTGGTGTGTTTATCTAAATAAAAAAAATCTGGGACTATAGAAAAAACGCCAAAGTACCCCCCTTATATAACAAAATTTAAAAATCTAAGTTCTTTGCAAATTAAAGACATTTGTCTCTGCTTGTGACAGGTAAATTTGCCGTTTACAGGAGAGGCAGTAGCACCCCCTTATGGCTTACTAGGTTGCGGCAATTTATAAGCGTATTTATTAATCTCAATTATTTGGATGCCATTCTTTATGTTTTTTGTGTAATGTGTGCTTTTTGCAGGTTAATAAAACTTTTGGTTGATGTATGAGCAGAGATAAAAACCTGCAGCGGCGACATTTTCATATTATATACTCGGTCATCTACAAAATGTTTTTATGTTACCTCATTAAGTTTGCCAGATAAACCAACATTTTTGTCCTCGTGCAGCTGAAGCCCATAAACAGAAATGGACTAATAAAGTGTTGTAAGTAGACAGGGGCTCAGCCTAACCTTCATGTAGGTTTTCGGGGTTCTGTACATAGTACGTTGCTAAGCATATTTTTAGTGTGTATATTTATGGTGCGACATGGTGCATTCCAATTGATGAGATTGTATAGTGCCGTGAAGAATTGATCTTTATGATCTGAAGATTTATGGGCTTCAAAATAAGATGAATATAGGGAGTTGTCTGTGGCGATGCCACAACAGTACTGTCTTTTATCGTAATTTGGAATGATATTCAGAACATGATCTATTTTCACAAGGTTATTAAGAGAAGGGAAGTAGGTCGATGAAAGGATCTTGGTGAAGTTAAGGTGGAAACTATTTCCAAGTGCTGAAACTCTCATATCAATTACTGACCGAGGTCGCTTTTTCCCACGTTGACATTCCCTGCAAAGGGAAAAAAAATATTCGTCCATTAGAACTGATAGTGACACGCGATTAGACATGCTATTAAGGTAGTTAGGTAAAAACATTTTGTGGCAAAAGACAATATACTGGGCACAGTAACATAGCAACAAAAAAAAAGTTTCGTTTTGTTCAACATTTAGTCCATACTGATATACTGAACTCGGATGCATTTCTTTAAGTCACCCCCTGAACACTTCCAGTCGTCCCTTCAAAACGGATGAGCATGCATGGGAGATCAGGGCAGACGTATGCTCTTCGTATCCTTACACTTAAACGCGTGGGTCGTGGGGTCAAGCTCTCACTAGATGTGCAGCCTTCACTATGCCTCGCAAAAGGAAGGAGCTGGCTGAAGAGGAGATTGCCGAACAGAAGCATCAAGATCTGGAGCGTGACCATGCTCGACGTACCAAAATAATGCCGGTGGCATCTTTTTGGTACGTCGAGCATGGTCACGCTCCAGATCACGTACGTTTTTGGTACAACAAAGCAAAATATAAAATATGTGGCATTTGTTGTTTTTCTTTTATCGAAATTGAATGCGCAAATTATAGTCGTTATAAAAGAAGCTAAACTTTCAAATTTTGATGTGTTCTGTATCGAAGCATCTGAGAAGTACACTTTCGTTTTTTTTTTAATTTTCGGGTAAAAAAACAATGTTAATGTAATATAGGTGTATCATTAATAGCACTGCCATTCATAATTCGATAAAAATATCTACTTTCAGAATTTTCACGGTGCATGCATTGATTGCCCATTTCATTACCTATTTCTTAAATAGTTGTCTGAGGGATGATTCTTCCAGACTGGCTTTGGCACGCCTTGTAATGATGAAAATTAAGGTGAAATAGTTTTATTTAGTAGATGCATATGACCATACTAAAACCCCCTGCTCTTATGTAACGGCTTGTTCATATAAATTACCGCCATAGATGTCCTCACATCACGATTGTGGAATTAGTATAACACGGGTAAGAAGGGTAAACGATGAGCGGACATAAATATAGGACGCATAAAACGATGAGTCATACCAATGGTGCCTTTCACTGTTCCCATCAACTTTGTTCCTGTACGGGGGAAAGCAAATTAAGGCAATTTGACAAAGCGACAAGCCCTGCATAAGTTATCTTAGGAGCTGAAGTATAGCTAATATATTAACCTCCATTAAAACACTCAAATATGTTTCTGGGTGAGATCATCTTAGAATCATGTGGTTTATAAGACACTTCTACAGATATATTTTTTCAGCATATTGTGATACATTGGCTGAAGCGTGTTTAAATTAAATAATTACTAAATGTCAGCTTCACAACGAATCGGATAACATTGTTACCTAACGTTTTTGAGTATCAAAGTTAAATGCAGGGACCTATGGTAGTGACAAGTATTTCAGAATTAAGAAAGCAATAAGCACTAACAGGATTGCATTGAATGTATGACATTGTTTTAGCTGTCGCGTATCCTTTCAGCGTGAATTTATACTATCTCTCCTGCAATAGTGCGCTTTTGAATATGACAGATTTAAGTCCTGTACCTGTTATCCTATATTGACCAGCTTGCTGATCAATATTTAACTAAGTGGTAAAAAGCTGTTTACTTTTCAAAATATTTCTCAATCTTCGATAATATTACTACACTTGAAGGTGAACATTTCGGCATGTCAAGTGGCTCACAAATCTGTTTCGACACTTGGGCGCCTAATGCCTCGTCCGAAAGACCGTCCAGCAAGAGGAAAAGCACGAGGCATCGTGTACCGAATTCCCTGTGCTGAGTGTTCCGCTTCATACGTCGGCGAAACAAAAAACCTCAAGGAAAGAGTCCGCCAACATAAAAATGACGTACGCAAATTTGACCGAGAGTGTAGCGCTGTTGCGGAACACTGCGACGACAATGACCACCGCATCGACTTTGAAAATACCCGAATCCTGGATGTAGAAACCAACTGGCGCCAACGGCTCTTTATTGAGTTATGGCGCATACAGACCACACCAGGAAATATTAATCGATCCTCCGGCACCTTGCCCTCAGCATACGTCAGTGGACTACGACACTTAGAGGAGACACCAAAGAAACTGGCCCCATAGAGGAAAATGAAGATGCTGATCCTCGTTTGTAAATAACCAACTTTGAAGAAAACGAAGGTACCGCACCTGGTTTGAAAACTAACCACCGTAAAACAAAAACGAAGATACTGCCCTACATTCACCGCAGAAGAAAAGAAAGAAGCTGCTTCTCTTTTAAATAGCCCCCCTGAAGAAGGTGCCGAGCCGGCACCGAAACGTTGGGACCCTACGATTTCTTAGGGATTGGTTGGCGTTTGCCCTTTATTTATAATATTACTACACTGTGCGCCCGATACGGCAGGGCTAGATTACAATTGTGTTTTACCTTTCATGTAACGAAATATTTTCTTAAATAATCTAACATTCTCTAATGTTTTTTTTTTTAAATAAAACTTTATAAAACAATTGGGAGAGGGTTACATGGGCGCCGTCTTTATTTTGCATTTAACACGCTCAGCGGATATTAGGTGATGGGACTACTGTTACGGTAAAAAAAAAAAAAACAATTAAATAAAAAACATTGCAAGTAGATTTTTTGCTTATATGTTTTTTTAGTTACGTTGAAATTTCAGTATTGGCAGCCTATCGTTCCAGCGTTGTTTTGTGAACACCAAATATCGGTTCAATTTCCCTGTACGCTCGTACGCGGTCGTCGCTTAGAGCAAGTTGAAATAATATAACATAAGCTCTCGGTTCTAAGGATACACAATATTCCTCACCAGTGTTCTGGACGCTGTTCTTGAAGTCAACACCCTCTGTAAAGGCAAGGAGGTCCATTGTTTAGGTTATAAGTTCTTACATCTTCATATAAAAGTCTGCTTCTGAAAAACAGTTTATATCTTTAGATTATTCAATCAATTCATGGTAAGATTATTATAATCCTGTTCATTAAAAAAAATAAAAAGATAGAGCCCAAAGATCCGAAACAATAGTCTAAAAGTTTAAACTTGTTTGCTTCAATATCTTCATGGTCTACTAAATATATAAAAGAAAATGCGGTTCGGTATTGAGAAAGGGGGATAATAACAATATTATTATTATTTATTTCGGCTCAGAAACGCCACCATACAGCAGAAAGGCTGGAGCCCATACTAATGTAGCCTGCTGTTCCGTTGAAGCTAAGCCGTTGAAGATATGAGCGAACAAATTGAGCATCGTGAAATAGTGACTTACGCTTCGTGAAAAGAGCTTTAATCTCATCGTACACGTCACCTGTAACATAGAGTTGTTCGTGCATTATGGCTTAATATAGCGTTTAGCGGTATACCAGTTAGCACAGGATAATAAACACATTTAAAAGTATTGCGATTTACAATACTTTCCTACAGCATCATCCGGCAAAGGCCGAACAATATGGAACACAAACCTTAATATTGATATATTTTCAACGCGTCGGAGCAAAAAGAAAAATAAGAAAGGCTTAATTTTTTGGAGTGAATACGCAGTTAAAGACCGATCAACGTAGTACTGAGGCACGCTCGTTTTGCGAGCGGGCAACTACCAGTGGTATGGAGCCGCACGCAAAGCAGCACTGCCGGCCGATGTTTGCCGCGTGTTGGCTGTTGGCTGCGTATTCGCTTCATGAACTCTTCCTTTCATTAATGCTTTGCTCTCTTCGTGTCGGAACCACAGATGTCATCGTTTACGAGATGCCTCGTTCCGTTGTCAACTTACCCCAACCGAGTTTACTACGGCGCTGTGAGATGGTTTGCTTCGTTGCTCTGATTGGTACGCTCAGGCCGTAGCAATTTCATTTTAAAGGGTCTCGATAAAGAGGAGTCAACACAATTATGTGCCCACTTTAAAGATGAGGTGCGGTTTTGGAGCACGTCACATTGGTATCCAATTTAATATATTTATTATGGTCATATTTTTACCCGCGTAAAAATATTACATTGAACATATTTCTGCAAATACTTTCGAAAATCCCTGCAAATAGAAAGGTGGTAAAGAAAAACTAAATTATTTTGTGGAACAAACTTCCAATCACGGCTGTCTTCAAGGATTGCAAGTAAACACTCTAATTTGAGTTTTTATTTTTTTTCAGGTTTTGTGAAAAAATATGTTTTCATGCGTGTTCTTCTTTCCCGCTAAGCGTCGACATTGACCTACTTCTGTACACATTACGTTCTAAAGAAATTTAACACCTCGGTTCTTACGTTTGGAAGAATCATAAAAAAGCAAATTTGATAAATCAAAATGGCTAATGACGCATCAAAGACGTGAACCATTGTACACGCATGGTCCAGCAGTTCAGTATTCAGTCGCGTCGCGTGGGATGCGTACGATACGTCGCGATTGTGTTCTTTGTGCCTGGTCTCTCTCTTCCGGCTGGTTTCACCAATGTAGGACGCCGGGTAGTCACTACAGCTGATCTTGTAAATAACGCCTTTCTGGACATTACATACAAGATCCCTGATGTGACTTCCCGGCGTCCTATATTGGTGAAACCAGACGAGGAGGGAGACCAGGCTCAAAGAACACAATTGTGACTTTTTTAGTTGTGGAACCTGCTGAACTTTAAAAAAAATACGAAAGATAAAAAAAACAAACAGACATCCTATCGCTGGTGGATCGGATGTCTGCGATCGGATGTATTTTTCTCCCATCTCTCCTCACATTTTTTCTGTAAGTCCAGCTTGTTCCACAATCAAAATATGTACTATCGGGGAAAAATGAAATGCGAACAGAGGAGCGCGTGGCTTGCCGTACAGGCTGCGCCACCTGGAAGTGAGCCTAGGGGCGAGGGTGCGTGGCCTACTCCGATGTGTTCACGCCCTTCGCTCGGCGCTCCCCAAGCTTCGGCAGTGCGCCTCTCAGTGCGCTGAAAGCTAGCACCGCTATCTTTGCTGGCTCAGCGCGTGCGGTGCGAAGAAGCTCGGCCCACGCGCCGAGCAGACAAAGATAGCGGTGACAGCTTTCAGCGCACTGAGAGGCGCACTGCCGAAGCTTGGGGAGCGCCGAGCGAAAGGCGTGAACACATCGGAGTAGGCCACGCAGCCTCGCCCCTAGGCTCACTTCCAGGTGGCGCAGCCTGTACGGCTAGCCACGCGCTCCTCTGTTCGCATTTCATTTTTCCCCGATAGTACAACCAATTAGCTCAGCTCCTCACAAACGTGACGTCACGCACGCCTCACATGCGACGCGACTGAAAACTGAACTAGTGGACCATGCGTGGACAATGGCTCTTGACTTTGCGGCCGCCACGACGTTGGCGAGTGAGGATAGGTGTGGGCCAAGAAACCTCCTCGAATCGTGGTTTGTCCGCAGGGACTAATCCGTGTGTAACGAAAACCGCTGCCCTCTCCACGAAGCTTTTACGGACATTCCTGATAAATAGCTTTGACTTGAGGTTGATCCTTGCATTTGCTTTGTAACAACTGAAGATGCCTCCCGCACTAGAAGCGAAACGACTAATGAAATTGTCCTTTCTGTTGTGTCAAGTCGGTGCTCTTTTTTTTAATTATGACGTTTTTTCGCTAATTAGAATACTTTTGTAAATTATGATTTAATTCGTGATTGAAAGGGTGGTTTAAATCAAAGCAGTTTTACTTTGTGATATAAATCAAGCTTATGGCGCCGAAATAATTTCGCCAATATTGTTCATTTACAGCTTGTCTATCATTTGATGCTTTCTATGCGCATTTCTTTGTATTTCAATTAAAGAATCATCCAGCAAAAAAGACTGATATCAGACGAAACACGAGCAAAAATAAGTGCTCTTGTGAGCAAATTGGAGTGGTCAGCTCGATTTCTACCTTCCACTCCATTTGTCAACTACGTGTCATCCTACTTCAAGAAAACCAGAAGGCAAAATAAAGAAACGAAAGCCGAAAAAGTAGTTTTCTATTGCAATCAATTAAGAACGCGAAGAAATCACCAAATAAATATTTTTTATATATTTAACAATATCAATCGATTTTTGTTTTCCATTGCATGGACTACATCAATAAAATGTTAATTAAATTGTACATTTCATTTTCTATAATTCCTTCTTCCGCATCGTTATCAGTGATCGGACGAATTAATCAAACAATCTGCCATGTTAAAGATATATCTAGTTTTAACGAATCACTTTTTTCTCTAGCTACTGATATTTCATTCAAATTATCCTATTTTAAATCAGGTAAATTTAATTCAAATCAAATAAATTCGTTGGATATAAAAATAAAAATAATATTAAAAATAATAATAATATTTATTTTAGAACACATAAATCAAACGCATAAAACCTATGTGTTTGATTTTTCAGTCATTATTTTATTTCGCCCTGCTTTATGGAACATATGTTCCTGTGTGAAGCAAAAAAGTTTCATCCACCAGTACTTTACAAATTTTATGCACTACTCGAACTAGAGGTACTGAAAGCATGTGTAGACAATAGTTCAAGATCTTTCAAATAATATTCGATGGTAATTGTTTTAATACAAAATATTGATAATAATATACATTATGAAATATATTTATGGAGTTTACACACTGAAAGATTGGTGCCAATGCAGCCTGCAAAATCTTTTAGATAATGCATTTTATAAGCAACTGCATAAAGACCCAGGTCAGCGTCATATATTGTGCTCAAATATAAAACTTGTTGTAGAGATTCAAAATATTTTCGAAAAGAATGTACAAACAAAATTAACAAAAAGATAATGACAGTACGTTTTAGTTGTTTAGACAACATAATATTAGCACCACTATGTGCGATTTGCGGTAAAATGCAGAACATAACGGGTTAGATGTGGCCGATTCTAAACTGTTAACAGTATGATGAACTAATTTATACACAAGAACAAAACAAAAAAATTATTCAAATCAAAGTTTTGATAAATCCGTCGCTCACCAAGGTCATTAATGCCGGCATACAGTTTTCCTGGAAGAGGAAGGAAACCATGCGTTTTATAAGAACAAGTTTAAAATATTGCGTCTGAAACGCGTGTTATTTTTCTTGTACAAAGCAAACTTGCATAACAAAAAATAGCAGCCTTTGTTGTTGCAGTATTTGCGTATTTGTGCTCTTAACATCTGCGGGAGTAACTTATTTTATGTCTGCACATTATCCAAAAGAAAGGCCAGCGCAACAGGCTCACAAGTGCGACTTATCTGTGGAAACTTTGATATAATCATTTGAAGTCTCGAACACTTATGAACGGGTTGTTTGTTGAGTATTGGTGTTTACTAACCTTTGATGTATTCCACACGAAAGAGTAGGTCTTGACCTAGAAAGAAATATATTGACAATTTTAAATTTCAAACTACCAAAAACCGTTTAAAGCAAAATTTGTGATGTCAACAAAGTTTTGTAATCAAACAATGACAGAGTTTGTAGATCTAATTTTAATCGAATACATAAGGTGTATTTCGTTCTTGACTCTACACTGTCAGAAATTCTGCAAAACATATTTTCGTGTATAGCAGTGCTTTGCTCAAAACACTTAGAATTGAGTTTACAAATCAATATTGTCGCTATATGTAAGTTACACAGTGCATTCTGCTTGTCAAGCGTCAAAATGTATATGACAATGAATTTGTTTTTTCGTTTGCTCGCTCTTTCTTTTTTTGCCAGTTTGAACTAGAGGACTACGTTTGTAACTTAGACCGATTTAGTTAAAATTATTGTTTCAATTAGATTAGCATCAGAGTCAATAAGTGATTCTAAGCGATTGTGTTCACCATCAAACTTACCTTTCGCGCTAACATTCTTGGCCGGGACAGCATCTGGGATGGCATATTAAAAAAAAAAATGTTACAACGCCTTAGTTTTAATAATCGCACAATATACGGAGACCTGGCCAACCAATTTCCTTAAAAATTATATCAAACAAAGCAGTCACAGCAGGCATCAATACTGTATACAAAGTTTCAATTTTTAATGGGAGCAAAATGCGATATTGTTTGCCTTCTACGTAAATCATACTATTCCAACTCATTCAAATGTTTTCCAGGAGCAGGAGCAAAGTCTAACCGCAATATAAAATAATCACCGCTAATTGAATTTTACACTACTACGGGTTATTCACGGTTCTGGCTAAAAGAACAAAAGGGTTGGCAAATTAAAAAAAACAACAACATAGGATACGTTTTATTTGGTGGCACGAACTATTTCCGGCAAGCCCCTGTTAGAGGCTGCAAGTATGTTCATGAAAATATTCAGGTGCTTTATAAAAGACAATTCGCGGTTGTAACACTTAGCTGAAATATTTTGTAAGTGCTTCCCAGTAGAAAACTTACATGTGTTGTTCATTTTTTATTTGTTCCCAGTCCTAGTTTTATCATAGTAGAGTGACACATTTTCGGCCTGGTAGTTCTTCACACTTGTTTTTCTAGTACATTCAATATGAAATTTATTCGATAAACGAGGACACTAAAAGCGCTGCCAAACTGCAAAACTCAAAACCTGAATGTTCACTAACATATTAAATATATATGAAAATGTTTTAGCCTTTAGAAGCTGATGTATTTTACCTAGTGTGTTGTTGCAAGTTTACCTGTCTATGACTACTACCAAGTTTCACTCGCCAAATATAAAACAAAACGAAATTTGCGAGGCCGTGAAGTCTAAACAGGGTGTGTTCCGCAGTAGAAGATTGCGTGAATTATTCTAAAGGTATAAAATTTTGGTATGTTCAAGAAGTTTTCGTTACTAGTGAATGGTTACAAGTTCAGCGTATATATAAATAACACGCCAGTTGAAAAAAACAATTTGCCAGGCGACTACGGCATTCCTTTGGAACGAGCCCATTTTTGTTCCAAGTTTTTTGGTTTGTACAACGTCCTTTCCCGAACCGGTTAAACTTACCTTTGACGAAACCTTGGACATCGTACTGGCCTTGAGCCACACCTGCAAGATGTGAGTGACAGTGACATTTTTTCATATACTATATGTTTGGTACAAATGTTTAGCCAGCGTTACCTCTACCTACATGTTAAGCTCAGTATAGTTTATCGCATGTAAACCAAACAGGAACTCTAAATTGGTTCATGTGTATAACATCCAGCCATACAAAGTAGTTGCCATTAAAATGATTTGTGTACCCTTCAAAACTCCCAGTGTACAGCAGAGGCTCCTTGAATGATCAAGATCATCCTGCATCTTTTCCAACAGAAGAAATATTTTTTAAAAGAGCCAACAATACATACAACTCACGCCACCTTAGTTAAGCATGACAGGCCCAGACGGACCTCACATAGCTCCTGCGTAAACAAAATCACGCAGAAAGCAGTGAAATGTCTGAACTGTTCCTATCATATGTGAAACGTCGAGGAAATTCATCGTCCTCCTATTAGCCTGTGACTGACTGAGAAAACCTACAAAGCTACTAAGCCATAGAGGATCTTTTAATGACCAATTATTTTTAGCCAGGACTCCCCCCGACATCCTCCACACATCACGCGTCCTTCCACCCTAAAGTGTAGTACAACCCTGCCATGTTGACAGACAAGGCGACGAGTTTAAGAAGCACTGAAACACCCGAAACCACTCCAAAGTGGCGGCCCCGATGGTCTTCATCCTATTGTGTCCCTGCTCCTGACTTTTCAGCATGGTTTTCTGGAGTTCGTTCATCAACATTCTAAAGGCTGGCAGCCCTCTACCAGTGTAAACTGATTCGGGTTACGCCGGCGTATAAAGGGAATAGTTCCCCAACATCATCGGCTGCCGCATACTGGCCCATTTTGACAACGTCCGTCTTGTGCAGAACGAGAGAACGAATCCGCAACAAAACACGAATTCCTGGTCCACATCCAGCAGCACAAACTTCTCTCACCTTGACAGTTCAGCTGACGTGAGAATTGGATATCAGTCTTTCCACAACATCGTCTCCGAAGTTGCCTTCAGAGAAGCAGTAGCAAGCACTAAACGTCTCCTTTCGGGAATCCCTCAAGGAAATTTTCTTGGACCAACTCTGTTCAACACCTTCATTGATGATTTAACGTCCTCCTAGCATTGCATGCCCCGTCTGTACGCCTATGACCTAATCATTATCCAGCCAGTCCAGCACTCCTTCCAGCACCAACAACTTCAGGCTCTCCTATACGTTGTCCGTGCTTGGTTCGTGAACAACAATGTTCCCCTAATTTACAGCAAGTACACATCAGCCGTAAATACCACGTCCAGAAGCCGTGTTACCGAACAGTAGTCTCGAGCTTTATGAAACAGCACTCCCTTCTATCTATCGCGGAAGGCTCGTTTGAATGACAATATTCTCTAAATTAAATTTCTCAGCTCACATTGGTGAGGCGGCCTTCAGTGCCAGCCGGATGCTTGGTTTTCTGCTTCGGGTTACCCGGGGAGCTGTCGATACTGCTCCGCGACACCTACACACTACAGTAGTCCTGCCACGCCTGAAGGTTTGTGCTGCGGTTTGGGACCCCTACAAATTCTCGTCATCGGCATCTCTCTAAAGTGTGCTGCGACGCGCTGCTTATGCTTGTCTAAGGCGGCAGACCCCCCCCCCCCCCTCTCCTTACACGCTACAGTGACTTTCCCGCACAGGAGCTCTTGAGAGTGTTGGAATGGACCACTCTGACATATCGTCGACAAGTGGAATCCCTCCGGCTCGAAGAAAGCTTCGTCCTTTAGAGGGACTCCGTCCTCCCGCTACTGCAACATCTTCGCCAAACCAGGTCCTGTGGCCTGCAGCGAATCTTCTGGCGTACCGAGGGGCATAGGAACTCGTTCCTAATGAGAACTGCGGCGCTCTGACGATCTCTACCGAAGGACATGACGGAGTGTACTCCCCATAGAGCAGGAACACCTCAAAAGCTTGGTAAAAGGAGGAATCACGCTTCCTTGAGGTACAATGAATCCCAACTCATGTTTACTTCCTTTCCTTTATTTTGTATATATTTTGCTTATGTGTGTGTGTTTTTTTTTAGTTAGAAAAGCTTTTTGTATTAATGGGGCACCACAGGTCTTAGATGCGGGCCAACGGCCTCTCTGTTGTGCTGCCAACCTCCAAAGTTGAATACAGATATTAGTTTTAATAATAGTATGGGAACGTTTACTGTCCATACGCCTATAATTTTTTAAAGTAATACCCACCAAAATTATAGCATGCTTTTAATTAAATGCTTGTTCACACACTGAAACTCGTTTCATGAGTGAAATTAGAAGTGAGCTAAATTGGAAACAAAAAGAGTTCGGTCGAACCGATGTTCAGAAATGAGTTCAATTTATTGCTTGATCTATTGCTTCAATTTATTGCATCGTTTAGCAGTATAACCTAACTACAGACCAGTTCGATCAAACTGATCATCGCCCAAGTCAAACTGCTCACAGGTTTTGAGGTAGCGGTGTGCGGACCTGTTCAAGCCGCGCAGAGACGTGGCGGGCTGGTTTGAAGGAGGAAGAAAGAGCGAAGGGGGGGGGGGGGGGGCCTGATTTCGGGGAACTTTCAAGGTCGGCTGAATCTTACCTTGGGAGCACCGAGGAACTCATCGGGAAGGGAAGACAAAGACAGTCATTTTGGCGAGGAAGCAGACAGACGACGTGTGCGGTCGAAGGGGGGCCAATCGCTGCCGGGTGAGGAGCACCCGGCAGACTAAGAAACAACCAATGTGAACGCGGCGCAAGCTTCAATACAGCAGCAAGATTGTAGGTTTTCATCGGTCTAGGAATTCTAATCTCATTTATACTTACAAGCCTCGGCCACACTCCAAATGTACAATTTTGTAATTCGAACTTTAACTTCGATTCCTCGCGTTGCTTTAGTTGAGTGCATTGTTCATTTTAGCGGGTCTCTGCGTGTAACCTTTCTGCTGTGTCCTCATCAATAATTTAGCGGTGTCCGCGTGTACTTGGTGGTGTTCAGGAATTGCTTTTTTTTAATCTAAACTTTATGATCGACGGAAAGCTCAGGGCTGTCGCTCTTCGACAACGAATTCCATCGAATGTGCTGTAACTTTCCTACTCGCCAGAGGTACGTCTCGAGCTCTAATAAATTTGTATACCGAAGAACGCGTCAAGGGTGCGTTTTTTGCGTGTACTACGTCGACCACTTTCAAACTGTCCCCAGTGGAGGATAACTAAATATTTCCCTCAAAAGGGTATCGTATTCAACGTGTGGCCGGAATTGAACGAGTGCCGGTATTGATGGGCACCCTTATCAAACGCGTCCCGGTATAAAACGTGTAGCCGTATCCCGAAGTCTGAAGACGTGAACGGGTCGACCGTTTGGCAACCTGTTCGAATTCCAAACGGGCCGGCCATTTCGAAACCCGTTCAAATTTTGAAAAGTTTCTTTCCCGGTAGGGACATGAAGGGCAAGAGCTAAAACCTTCTTGTTGACGCTGCTGCTCAAAGAAAGCACAAATAAAGCAACAGCGTGATTGTTTCTTACTTATGAACACGGTACTAAATACCGATGAACACCCCCAAGGAGATCCAGCAGATGCGAGAGTAGGTGGTGCCATTAGAGAGTAGCAGCATCAACCAGAATATTTGGTTGTTTTAATTTTTGATAATATAGACAAACAGACGGTTCTGGGCTAAATTGCTTTTCCTGGAACTTCCATTGCTATATATGTGATTAATGCACCACTTAAACACACCTTCGTGAAACGTTTCAATGCCCTCTCTTTTTATTGGCTTGTTATAAGAATTGGTTTACGCCCAAATAATGCTTGCACACCCTGTATAATGTCTATTTTTAACTGCGTCTACACCATGTCTTGTTGTAGTGATTTTTGGAAACTGTTTCACATCTGTGTTTAGTGATAACATAAGTGTGTTCATTTTAACATACAAGAGTCAATTGAATTTTTTTTCATAACTTTTACTTGCAGCGGTGACTGTGTTTTGTGCGCGACCACATAAATTGCACTGTCGCAGGTGTCAGCTTTCTACAACTCCCTTTCTTGCCTAGAATTTATCTGACGTGACACTCCTTTTTACATTTCCTTTGTGGAATAGTACTCCTAAGTAATTGCAACGTTTTGGTTTCTTTTGGCGCTCTATCGTATAAAACGGCTGAGGGTTTCTGGGCCTCGCGCGCGTAAAAGGCGAGAGTGAGGGAGTGAAGGATGAGATGATAAAGCAATATTCAACATCGTATTTTGTTAACTGCATACACACTCAAAAATATACTATAATATTTTTTTTTTAAAAAGAAACCTTACACTAGATTTATGGTTGGGGACATTCCACCCATTACTGTTTCTTCAAATATTTCAGAGGACAGAATGAAGGAATGTGTGCATTTAGCTTTAAAGTTATGAGTAGGTAGTCCATCTTACTTTATCGTCAGGCTGTTCATACTTAAGTTTTTACTCTCCTACTAGCTTCTGATTATAAGAAATTCAAGAAGGAAGTTGAGTTTTTATGTTGAAATAGAAGTTTCTCCGGCAACACTTCTTTGGTACTTGTCGGCCTCCAAATGTAGCGTTTCAGTACGTACGATTTCCAAATCTTTCAGGTATAAGTTGTCCTTATCGAGCAGACGTTTTGTCCGCAATAAAGGGAAAAAAAGGATCTTACCCACGAGCATAGCCAGAGCGAAAAGCAGGACAGAGGCATCGAATTTCATTTTCAAAATAAAGGAAAATCTATAAAACGAAAACAGGAAGATCATTGTAGCTCACCATTCGCGTCATATAAAATAGATTATTCATTTTGTGTATTTTAGCGTGTTAAAAAAAAAAACAAAAAAAACTTAATGCTCATTGTGACTTTTACATTTTCTCATAGTTTTCAAGAACGTGGATCTCCAATCCTGCCTCTCCCCAAACAATAAAAATCTGTGAAACAATTTTTGACATGTCTTGTTTTCGCTGATAAAGACGCATGAATTAGTTTGCACTAATGTTTTTCTTATAAATTGTGTTCAATCGGGAGCGTTTCTAAACACCTGGTTAAGAACACGTTTTTTTTTTTAAATTTGTTCTAAACCAAAATAGCGGGGTAGTAGGGTTTCTTACGAAATGGCACTGAAGAAAACAAAACTAAACCTGTCATTTAACCGTTCTTCGTTTTCTCTTCCACAACTTTTTGCAACATTATGCTGCTGCAGATCCTCTTACACAACGTGTTTCAATGAAAATATAAATGCCTAATAATCTAAAAAAAGTTATAGAAAATTAAGTCATACGAGCTATCCCGATAAATTATAATTTGGAATTTTTATTTTTTTATATCACAAAGTAAACAAGGAAATTCCTTTGAAAAAAAAAGAAAACTTAATACGGGTTCAAAGTAAATATGCGAAACTGTAATGCATGCTTCCGCAACATCAAGCAATTTGTGCAGAGAGTATCGCTGAACTTATTTTCGACATTGGGCCATCATTTCACAGTTGATAACGAAAAATATTAATACATAAGAAACTTCTGATTTCTCACAAAACAAGAAAGTATGACAAAAAACATGGTCCTAGAGTCAACTCCGTGCTGCACATGACGTGTCAGTTAACGGAGTCATCACGTCTGAATTATTCGTCTTACCTCAGAATGTTGATGGTAGAAGCTTGTTTGCAGGTTCTTTCCTAGTCGAGGTATGCCGATAACCTTTCGTCCACTGATTTTATACTCTTCTCAAGCCTAGAGGTTATCCACCTTCCACTCGACTCCTAACTGGAAAATAAAAAAAAAAAAAAAAAATTCCTGTTTTGACGCGACCTAGTTACGCGCACAATTTGTAACTTTTGACGTTTCTGAACTGCACCAACTGCTAATTTATTGGTCGTTAGTGACAAAACGTTACATCCAGTCTCGGGTCCCGTCGCCCCCTACGAGTGAGATAGTTTGTTGAACTTGCACCGCTCCTGAGTCTTTTGAACGGTGACGATTAATTTGGAAGAAGAGATGTTTCATTTGTCTGCCAAGGTGGTTGAGTGATAGCATCGCTAGCGGAAGTTATCCAAACGGACAGCATTCGATTGCATTGACTTCACGCGGTGCTGTGCCACATAAGAGGAAACATCATTCAGGAGAAGGGGGACATTGGCCACGCATGACGGAACTTAGGCGCTTGAAATGACATCTGACCTAGTTCCTTAAACTAGTGTGGTCCATCGCACCTGTTTGACGTAATGTTTATACAAATAAAATATAAATATGCATCAGAACTAGAATTATGTCGCTTGGTGTGATATATCTTTGAGAAAAAAAAAAAAAAACAAGTGGTCGAAGCTGCATTTTTTTTCTCTGTTGTTATTGCGAGTCAGGTATGCCTTACATAAACATATTTCAGAGTGGCCAGAATATATTCATTGCATGAACTGGCTACCTTGGTTTAGCTGCACTCGATATTCTCCTGTAAAAAAACTGAGAAACTCTGCGGCGTGAGTCAAAGAAATTCGTGGCCGTTTGAATAATCGCGTGAATTGGCTTATAACGTATTAATCTAACTTTTTGTACAAATGTGGTCAAACATTGTACATTTTGTGTATCAAAAGTTTACAGTATGAACAGACATGAGCAAAGCATGCAATACGCGTATTAAAAGCGTGAATTTCTTACCTACGGTGACCCTCTCTTAGCAAGGGTCATATATTTTATCTCTAAATGTTTCATGGTTTTGATCATGCTGTCTCTTAACAGGCTCGCCTGCATACTTTCGCTCATTTTAACAAAAGACGTCTGATTGATGCCGAAGTGCTCAGACGAAGGCAGGAAATGTCGAAGGCGCAGACACAGATCTCCGATAGCAGACTATGATTTCGTGTCAGATGCGGCACGGGCTTTCTTTTTCTAGCGAATTATTTTGTAGTTATAACTTATAAAGCAGACTGAAACGACAAAACATCAACAAGACAGATCCTTTGGCGGGCTATTTTGTCTACGCCGCGGTATCAATCTCATTTACGCATTTAATTTTGCGTTGTTTATTCAGGTAGCGGGATTCCTTAAAATCTTGATGCTAAGAAATATATCCCTTTTATCCCGTGTGTACAAAATTTCAAATCAATACATTACCCGTGCAGCACGACAGAGAAAGGCCTGAATTGGTATAAGCTTCACTTTCTGAGAGCCTTACAAGAAATAAAGAAGCTAAAACTAAACTTTTGTTTAGAGCCGCTGCCAATTTTTTTTCCCCGCTGTGCTTCGCGGAGATTACGTCGGAATTCGACATCACGGTTTCTACACTACATGTGTTACATTTTGACAATCACATTGCGACGAACTTCATAGAGGGTAATTTTAGCATTAAATTTGCACGCAAGTAAATGTTTTGAATTATCCCCAGTAAATCGGGCGTAGGAAAAGAAAGACCAGGATCGTTCCAAGCGTGTAGTACGTGCGGCTGAGATGCCAGACACGTCTTTGTTTTTTATTCTCCCGATACCGAAGCATTGCTCCGATAGCACCATCATCACACTTCTTCCCTCTTTGACGGAAAACAAAAATACTGTCCTTGATTCCGGGCACGTTAACTATGATCACTGCAATTTACGGCTCTTAATGATCCACTGGCTTTCGAGTTCGCATAGATCGTCGCTTTTGCGGTCTTTTTAAAGAATCTGGTATAATTTGTCATGCAGCTTATTTCGTTTGCGAAGATCCTGTGCCATTATGCACTTGTTTTTGCGTTAGAAAGTCTTCGCTGACGAAAACTCCATTTCACCTTTTTTGTGCAGCGGAGGGGTCAGTTGCTCCGTGCTGTATGTTCTCTGTTGACACATGTGAAAGGCGATATCGTAGGTGATCCCCACGGCAGTTTAAACAAGTACCATCTCTGGGTTCCACCTGCATAGGTGATGAACTTGTTAATTGTAGAGCAACCCCAGGAACGCACGAAGGACCTGACCTGAAATTCCGGGCAAAAACTGTTGGTCCAGGGTGACGAAGAAAACCTTGGCATTCTCCTTGATTAGAGCGTACCTTTTGCTTCAGCCGCTTTAAGAGTACTCCACTCCGCATGTCCGGCTGCAAACGTTATACCGCTGTCTTAACTTCCTGCCCATGTGCAGCTCAGCTGGGCTGTGACCAGTTAGTGAATGTTTTATATTTCTATATGTAAGAAGCATCCGATCAATCTTAGTCTGAAAATCTTCTGGAGAGGCTTTTTTTAGCATCCCTTTCACGGTTTGTACAACGTGTCCCGCAGCTCCGTTTGATGCTGGGTGGTAACGTGGAATAAGCATACGTTGGTTCCTATTGCGGTTAGGAAACCCGCTGTACTTGACACTTACAAAGGCAGGACCGTTGTCCGAAACCACAACGTCTGGTAGTTCTTGCGTTGAAAAGACGATTCGAAAGAACTTGATCGTGGCATCAGCAGAGGGTGACGATACCGGCATAACCTCAACCGAATTTGAAAAGGAATTTGTTTTATTTATTTCATAATACTATCAGTCCCGCAGCGGGAACTATGATGGAAGTGAGTACAAAAACAATAGACAATCTAATAGACATCGGCCAAGACGAGGAAGTAGTGCCCTTGGAATGCACCACCAAAGTGTACGTGTAGAAGCGTGATAATGTGGAAGCTTGGGCAAGTTGGTGATTCATGCTTGGATGGAACAGCGCGGATGAAGCCAGAAGTGGGAATCAGCTGACACGAGAGATCATCGAAGCTGAAAAAATAGCCAGGTTGGACAAACAATGTGTTAGTGTATCATCCGTAGCTTTGTCAAAGAAAGAATTGGATTATCTAGAGATATCATCAAAGCGACCAATAGGGATGAGAAATTGTTCGCTTTAAATTTTTAAATTTAATTTTTAATTTTTAACTTTTAATATTTATTTAATGTGTAAAAATGGTGTGTAAAAATTTGAATTGTTCTAATTAACGGCAAAGGTGAAGAAGTTGAAGATTCGAGGAAGAAGAAATATAGAACTGAGTTGAAAGTCAGCGCTGCGAGTCTGTTTGCTTCCTGTGTGCATGTGAGTGTGACTGTTCATCCGCGCTGTTCCATCCAAGCGTGTAGAAGCGACCATGGTCGTTCAGGAAATGGCAATAAAGTTGACTGTACTTTTCGACCTGAATGGTGATGTTATTGGCATTCGCGACAATCTTGGACCTTTGCCGCTATGCTGTCGTCTAGATTATCCCGCAGGACGGGGCTGCGTTCAATGGCCTTCATCTCTCAACTCCGGGATGGCTTTCGCGTAAAAAGTGGAGCACTTTCTCCTGTATTTTTAGTGTAATGATCACTCTTGATCCCCAGAGTAAACGATCTTCTTAAGGCTAATTTCTGTTTCGTTCGAAACGACGACCACTGCTGTCCTCCAGGGAAATTACTCCCAAACCAGAGCGCCTGTCTTACTCGTGACAGTAGTGGGGCAGTCCCAGTGTGCTAAGTAACGACTGCAGCCGAGAGAACAGCAGGGTACGCCCGTTCCAACATAAAACGTCCGCTGGTCGCTGAACTTGAATTTCTCCACTGGCAATGGTAATCGACTCAAGGCATCTGCTTTACCTATACTTGATCCGGGTCGGTAGACCAGCTTGCAGTTGTATGTTGCTAGTGTAACTGCCCAACGTATTACTCGGGGTGACCCTCTTCCTGGAATTCCTTTGTTAGAGCCTGGAAGGCCAAGGAGACTCTAGTGAAAAATACACCAGGCCGAGGGCTGGTGTGACTTGATGTGACACCAGACTTTCACAGATGTGATTTGGGACATTTTCACACCAGCAATATGGTGTTCTGGTGTGACACCGGAGTTTTTCACAGATGTGATTTGGGACATTTTCACACCAGCAATCGGTGTTCTGGTGTGACACCAGAAATCTGGTGAGCTGGTGTGAAACCAGCAGTCTGGCGTTCTGGTGTGACACCAGCAATCTGGTCTTCTGGTGCGACATCAGGTTTTGCTGTGGTTTGATACCAGAACATCTGTTGACTGGGTGTTGCTTTACTCACAAAAGAGAGTACAATAATAAGTTTGTCAATAACGCTGATGTTATAATTACTTTATTAAAAAAACAAAAAAGCACAACAGTAAAGCCTCGGAAGCTTTACTGTTGTAGGGAGTTGGCCGTGATCAACTGGAGCTTGTCCGGAGCCACTGCCCTGCGTCGAAGAACCGGACGTCCTGTCGTTCCGCAATTCGAGAACCTTTCAACTTGCACTTGACTCGTGTCTGAGTTACGCTGATCCGTTCCGCATACCCCTCCGCACCAGTTATGTCCTCTTCTAATGCATCATATTCAACAGATGGCTCAATTTACTTGTCCAGCTCTTTCAGGGAAGCCTCTTTAAGTAGAAAAATATCAAATCTTTCTTCGAGCTCACCGATGTCGGTTGGATCCGTGGCCAGCAGGACGCCAATCTCGTTGATGATTTTTTTTGTGGCGGCTCGCAGGGTAGTCGTCTTTCGCTTCAGGTGGTCGATCCCCTGCTGGCTCGTAGTAGGCATGATCTGGCCATTAATTCCAGAGTTTCGGCACCAAAAACGGTGATAATTTCTAGCTTTCCTTGTTGTTTTGCTACCAGGCCATGTCTAATTATCTTTAGCTCGTCGGCAGTCAGGAAAGCGCACCCACACACATCTTTACGGCTTCGAGTCACAGGGAAGACTCCTTAATATTCTCAAACTTTAACAAGCATACTGGCAGAACGGGAAAGGGAAACCCCCGAAGCGCCGAGCGCCCCAAGCTGCTCAAGGCCGCCCGGGAAAGTTCTGGGGACGAGGGGGACACTTCTTGAGCACAAAGGAGACCGCCGCGGGATCTCCGGCGACCACCAAGATGGGAGGAAACGAGGCACCACGTCGGGGGACGGGGCGTCACACAAACTAATCAAAAACAAGCTCGCGGACGGGGGGAAAGGTCAACAAAAACGCAACACTGGTGTCACATCAAACTGCGTGGTGTGCACACCAAGCTGCCTGGTGGGCACATGGGCCCGTGTGGTGTGAAACCGGTGTGCCTACCAGGCTGTTGTGCCGGTACACCAGCATTTCTGGTGGGAACACCAGGCTGGTGTGCTCGATACACCAGCATTACTGGTGTGCACACTAGCTGGTGTGCTGCTGGTGGGCACACCAGATCTTCTGGTGTCACACCAGGATTCTCTGATGTCACACCAGGATTGTCTGGTATATTTTTCGTTAGGGGAGGTCTGTGATCAAATACGGCTTCGAACTGGTTACCCCAAAGGTATTGGTGAAACTTCGCCACTCCTAAAACTAGTGTCAACGCTTCCTTCTCGAGCTGGCTGCAGGTCTTTTCCGCTGTTAGGAAATTTCTTTAGGCGAAGGCTATTCGATCTTCCTTTTCCTTCGAATCGTTGCAGCTGAGGGCGATCTCTTTGCTAGGATCGATGTGCTGAAGCACTTATGCATAATTCAAAAGCTATTTGCTCTTCTAAAAGCATTATCCTCTACTTGCTGCCATCGCCATGTTGTACTAGCAGCGAGGAGGTCGTACAACGGTTGAAGAATAGAAGACAAATTGGGGAGAAAACGCCGGTAGTAGTTGATGAGCCTAAGGCAACTTTCAAGCTGCTTTAAATCAACTGGTCGTGGAGCATTTACAAGTGCTTCTACCTTCTGTGGCATTGGTTTCAGTTCTTCTGCTGTGAGTACATGACCGAGGTATTCCAGTTCAGAGGTTATGAAGAAGCATTTCTCTTGCTTTAATTTTAGACCGGCGTCCTCTAGACGCTGCAGTACTTGCTCAAGGTTCCTCAGATGGTTCTTTTTGTCAAGTCCAGTCTCAAGAGTATCGTCAAAGCATACGACGACGTGTCGCATGCCCTGCAGCAAATTTTCCATCTTTTTCTGGAACATCGCAGGAGCTGAAGACACCCCCAAAGGTAGTCTGGTGTATTGAAAGAGTCCTTTTGGAGTGTTGATTGTCACGAGTTTTTTTTTTCTTTCAGGCTCGAGCTCCACTTGTTGATACGCGTCTTTCAGATCCAGTTCATTGAACTTGACGCCACCCAAAAAGTTTGGCCACATATCCTCCAATCAAGGTACCGGGTACTTCTCGAGGATGGGATGTGCTCCCTCTTGAATGGCGATCATTGATTTCACATCTTTGAAGGTACCCGGTCCGTCACAAACGATTTATTTGTGATTTTCTAGAACTGAGTACACGGCGGATGCAGAAGTAAGTTCCTCGACATCGGCTAACTCATTTAAAGGACGTTGATCCACTCTCTTTCAAGTTGTGTTGGAGCTTCACCACATGCAACATACAAAGGCAACGTACCTTGTTTGTTCAGGAATCGGACGGACATGACGATCTTTCCTTTCACGTTAGAAAGTTCACCGCGATAACGTCTTAGGATGACGTCAGAAAGCTCAACACTGAAGCTTGGTGAAGTCTTGAAACGTCCTTTTTCTGATAATTAAGTCGTTTTCTCTTGCGTCAATTTTCATTCAAACTGGTTTTCCTGTCACTTCTACAGTCGTAAGGAAACGAGGTGAAGTCTTGGCATATTCTAACGACCACATGTCCTACGTCGCAGGTGTTTTACTCATGAACGGCTGTTCGGAATTGTCAATAGTGTGAACAGGGCGTTTACGGTGATCTTATCTCTGTCCAGGATTGTTGCATTCGCCTTGTTCCATCTTGAATTTACACACGCTTGCAAGCCTTGTGTCAAGCGCTGCATTATTTTTCAGTGCATGCAAACAGTCGCATAATGAGGCCCTCCACAGCAATATTATGTGACGTTCTTTAAAGTCATCGTTTTGCTACGTTAAGAACATTGGCCGCTACTTGATATCCCTCCTGTTTCATCAATAACCTTGAATCGTTCTTTGCAGTTTTCATCTCAAGCAATAATTGGATCGCGGTCTCGAACATCAAGCTGGGCTCTTCAAACAACCGTGTCTGCATTTTGGAGTCATTAATTTTCCAGACAAGTCTGTCACAAAGCATATCGTTCAAGAAGCTTCCATATTCACAATGTTCAGTGAGTTTCTTGAGTGCGCCAATAATGTCGCTGACAGATTCTGCCGTGTGTCAACATCGGCTGTTGAACTTGAAAAGGCTAACTACCACGGAGGGTTTCGGAGTAAAATGGTTGCTGAGAGCACCGAATATCTTCTCTATGGTCGCTTCATTGGGAGCTTTGGGGGTCCAAATGCTTCGAAGGATTGAGTACGTCTTAGCACCACAGGTCGTAAGAAAGGTGACCTCCTTTTTGCTGTAGGAATGCTGCTGGCTTCAAGGAACAGCGCGGTGCATTCCATGTGCTCCGAACAGTCTTCTGGTTTCCCTGTAAACTGTACTAGTCTTCTGGTTTTCAAGGTATCGTATTTTGGCATGTCGAAGCTGAATATGGCGACAAAGAAGCTGGAAGAAGATGGTTCAGTTTCTACCCTCGTCGCTAATTTCTTACCAATTAACGCGATTGAATTGGGAGTAGGAAAAAAAAAGACTAGTATTGTTCCAAGCGTGTAGCACTTGCGGCTGAGATGCCAGACACTTCTCTTATTTTGGCGCTACCCAATTATGGCTCCGCTAGCACCATCACCACACTAAGCACTTGGAAATAAAAGTCATCCGGCACAAACCCCTGAACATGTATGCCCTGCTTCTCACAGCTTGTCGGCTTCTAGTTTCTACACACGACATTCCGCCGTGCCAGACCAAGCCGACCTTTCCTTCCTATCTCCAGCCAATCGTCGCTCTTTCTTCTCTGGCGTATCATTGAAGCGTAGAGCATGGTCATGTCCTGCTCAGCACCGCGTCTCTTCGGCTTCTTTCTCTTCCGAGGCATTGTGAAGACTACGGCGACATCCAGTAACCACCTCATCCGGCACATACGCGCGGCAGAGACAAAAGGACGGCACGTGATCCTCAATCGGCCGCGCATGCGTAAGCGTTCTGACGTGGCAACCTGAATTTTTCAGATGGTACGGTTGACAGACTGAAAAAGATGAAACAGCATTTAAAGTTTACTTTATTTGCGCATACAGCTAAAGAGTCGGTGATGAACTTTAACTTGCCTCAGAACAGCAAAAAAGTATACAGCGTTCTATCCAGGCAAAGGCCACACTTATGTGAAGTTGCACAACTTCAAGTGAAATGCCTTCCCATTGCAAACCCCTGCCACATAACGCGTGCGATGACAGCCCTTCTTCGATAACGAAATTGCATTTGGAAATAAAGCTATACATCACATACGAAACACACGTTGCCAAGAGTACGCTGCTCGACACTGCTTTGCTAAGGTGACTGAGGCGCATTTTCTCAATTTACTTCAAAATGATATGAGAAAGGGCACCAACGTTACAGCTTGAGTTTGTGCGCTTCACAAGTACTTTCCACCACAACAGAAGTTTTGACGACATTCTCTCGATTCTGAAAGAAAACCACAAAATACAGACGACATTTCGTTCGTGCTAAGAGTATCGTGCTACATACAAGCCGCGCTGCGGTTCAGTCCAGTGTTGTGAAATAGATATTATAAGGTAGATTGACTGTAGAGTAGTGGTACAAGTGGATAGTTGCTCAGATTCTATTCTTACGTATAAGGTCATCGATTTTACATGGTACTTCTGCACTAAATGACCACGTGACTTACAATTTGATTGTTTCTGAACAACAAAAACTACCGCATATACGCTAGTCTTCTAAAAGGGTCCCACACTTGGTTGAAATCACCGCTAGCGATGTAAAAAGAATAAAGCAAAACGCGGTTTACCGTCGAAACACTGGGAATAGCTACAGCAGAATCCAACGTACTACATAAAGCACACTAAGTGACAACAAACGCCCAATAAAGGTCAGCTTACAAGTGGATGCCGCGGTTGCGAGCACGGCTGTTATTCTCCAGTCGGTGCTGTACATTTTGAGAAATCAACTGTCACGCATGTTTTTTTTTCCTCCTTAAACGGGCCCTGCAATCATATTTAAGCGTGTGCCTTTTTTGAGGTTTCCACGTCTCTCGCGGTCCGGGCAAGCCAGCGGGCATGGAGAGAGTAACTAAATATCAGTGCGTCATATTTTAACCGGACGACGCGGAAACTTCCTCCGCCTACGAGGGCGACCCACGTTGCCGAAAGCGCGCGAAATGTGACGTCTTTGGTCCTGGGCTTACAACTGGTCAGTGCCGCTAAAAGCTTTTTTTTAGTCGAGATACAAAATATAAGTGTCGCGAACCATTTCAATTATGTATGAAACTAGTTTTTGTTCAGTATTTTAGATCAGAAAAGAAACAAATGCAGTTTGTAAAGTATGGAAACAAGAAATGATCCGTTGACGTACCCGCCACCAAGCGGCGGAAAAAACGGCTCATACTAAAAAGGGCTAGTGGGATGAGGCCCCGACGAACGGCCAGCGTAGAAAAATCCCGGGTGTACGCGGCGGCGCTGCGATCGTAAACCGGCTCGAGCATCCGACCGCTTCCGAGCGTTCCGAAGGCCTTCGGCACGGGCTTGGTTGGCGATTTGGCCATTTGGCGGTATGGCAGTGCGAAGTGGCTCCCGTTCTGAACTGATCTTTACCCCGTGTTTGCTGTCGTTTGTGGCCAATGAAGTGTTATGCCGAATCAGTCTTTAATCGCGCAGCAAATGCAATGCGAGCCGCCCTGGCCGCCCGCTTCATACAGCCTATCCAAAACATGCTTTAGTGGCGCCCTCTTGAGCCGTCGACACGGAGTGCGGCAGCCGTGAACGCTCGATGAGCCCACTACCCTTCCTCTAGTTCACGGCCACCCAAGCCAGGACCTACGACGTCATGAAGGAGGTTATTTTTTGCTTGTTTTTGTAATTCTAATTTGCCTATAACTTTTAAAATAAAGCGAAATTTGAGAAAAGAAAAGTTTCATTAAGTTACTACGTTCAGTGCGCTCAGGTTCGGTGCAAATTAAAATCCAGTAAAAAGTCATTGCAGGGCCCCTTTAATATGAGCGTTCAAGACGCTTCAACTCACAAAATATTGAAGAACTTGCGTAAGGTAAAAAAAAAGTGAAAGCCGTTTACAACTCCCTGTAACGCCGAATTGGAGCGCAGCTCTTGAGGAGGAGGAAGGAAGGGTAATCAGGGGAGCATATACCCCTCCTCCTCCTCCTCCCCTCATTCTTCAATCTCCTCCGGGGGGGGGAGGGTCACGTGACCTGGGGGAAGAGCGGGGAGGGCGGTCACGTGGCCCCCCCAGATCACGTGACCCCCCTCCCCCTCTTCCCCCGAGGTCACGTGACCTGGGGGGAGGAGGGGGAGGGGGGTCACGTGATCTGGGGGGCCACGTGACCCCCCCTCTCCCTCCTCCCCCAGGTCACGTGACCCCCCCCCTCCCCGCAGATCACGTGACCCCCCCTCCCGCTCCTCCCCCGAGGTCACGTGACCCGAGGGGGTCACCTTGGGGGTCACGCGACCTTGAGGTGACCTTGTGGGGTCACGTGACCTTGGGGTGACCTTGGGGGGTCACGTGACCTTGGGATGACCTTGGTTACGCCGACGCCGACGGCGACGCCGACGGCGACGCCGCTCAAGCCGGAAGCGGTAGAGAGTTTTTTTTCAGTGCTTTGCAGGAGGCGACGTCAAAACACGAGAGCTGTTTGACGTTCCTGCTATGAGGTCCATATTCCTCTGGTTAAATTAAGGCGAGCCTCTTTCTCTCACTCAGTCCTTGGTGGTAAAATAACAAGCCCACCTTGCTTCTTTGTCTCTGGCCAAACTCTGTCCTTTATTTCGGCGTCTCATAGGAACGAGGAACATGCTGAGCTTCAGTGGGTCGGCGCTTCTGTTCAGGGTTGTCCTTTTAAGTCCGCTTTTTTGTCTTGCGAGGCCTTAAGACGACGAACAACGTACTTTCAGCAAGCGTATATCTACACCATATAGTGAATAAAGGAATGTATGATACTGGCTACGCCTTCTGTATCGGACGGAAGCTTGCATTGCCAGCCTAGAAACATTTACACTCCTATCAAAATATCCACTATACCGGGTCTGGTGCGTCCTGGTGTAAACACCAGAGCCACTAACGTGTTTTGGTGTGCACATCAGACCCACCTAATGTGCTTTGATGTGCACATGTCGCACCATCTTTAGATGAGCTTAGCCGAGGTCAAGGAGCTTACTTTTGAATTTGCCGCGTACTGAATTCTATAAAACCTTAAAGAAATATTTTCTGACGGACTTGGTACGGTCAAAGTTGTGCAAGCAAAGATCACCAATCAAGAGGGAGCACATCCCATTCTCGAGAAGTACCCAGTATCCAGATTGGAGGATATGTGGGCAAAACTTTCGGGTGGCGTCAAGTTCAATAAACTGAACCCAAAAGACGCGAATCAACAAATGGAGCTCAAGCCTAAAAGTAAAAACAAGAACTGGTGAAATTTAACGTTTTAAAAGGACTTTTTATATACACCAGACTACCGTTTGAGAAATCTTCAGCTTCTGCAACTTTCCAAAGAGATGGAAAATCTGCTGCAAAATATGCGACGCGTCGTCGTATACTTTGACGACAACCTCGTGACTTGGCTCGGCAACAGGGACCATCTGAAGAATCTCGAGCAAGTACTACAGCGTGCAGAGGACGCCGGTCTAAGTTTTAAGCTAGAGAAATGCACCTTCATGGCCTCTGAAGTGGAATACCTCGGTCATGTAATTGAAGTCAAAGGACTGAAATCAGCGCCACAAAAGATAAAAGCTGTTGTAAATGCTGCACGACCATTTGATTTGAAGCAGCGCTTCAGAGCTACCTTGGGCTCATCAACTCCTACCGGCGTTTTCTTTCCAACTTGTCCTCAATTCTTCGACCATATTAAGACCTCCTCGCTGCTAATACAGCAAGGCGATGGCAGCAAGAAGACGGGAATGTTCTTGAGAAGAGCAAAGTGCAAAGATGTTAACAAGCAAAGGGCTGTTGACTTCTGCATAAGTTCTTGAGTAATTCGATCCTAGGAAAGAGATCGTGCTCTGCTGCGGCGCATTTCCATATGAAGTCGGAGCCGTTCTCGCTAATCAAAATTCAAAGGGAGAGGAACGTGCCATAGCCTTCGCCTCCAGAAGCATTCTTCCAGCTACAAGGAACTACAGCCAGCTCGACAAGGAAGCGTTGGAACTAGTTTTCGGAGTGACGAAGTCCCACCAATACCTTTGGGGCAACCAATTCGCAGCCGTAATGACCACAAACCTCTCCTTGGCCTTATAGGCTCTAAAAAAGCTATTCCAGAGAGAGGGTCACACTGAGTAATACGTTGAGCAGTTACACTAGCAACGTACAACCACAAGCAGGCCTACCGCACGCCGGTACGATGTTGTCGGCGTGCGGTCATGTATTACTACTGCGTGAGCACGTTAAAGACCCCATGTTAATAATCGTATTGCACTGGAAAAATTGCTCATCTACAGTGTAAACCAGTGCCGCCCTATCCTGGCAGACCGACCTTACTCCGTATAAGCACTAAAACGTCCAATTTGACTTTTGCTTCAAGAGCGCTTCCGAAGCAGCTGAAGCAAATGGTATGCTGTGATCAAGGAGCACGCCAAGGGTCCCTTCCTCACCCTGGACCAACATGTTTAATGCGAGAGCATTAACTGTCCCATGGAGTGCACCCGGTGTTGGCTGTGACTGCAGTTGAAATGGCTGCGACGCGTTTCCATTGGCTGCGACGCGTCATATAAGATGCTTCGTCACAGATGTCGCAGGGGCGCTCAAGGTCAAAGTGGCCTAAAAAAAACACAAAGAAAATCACAGCAACGCTGATGCACCGTCACGGAAGGCGGGGAGCCGGCGGAGTTCGCCGCACCTGCGCAGTGGGGTAGCGTGATGTCACCGCCGGAGAACCGTGTGGCATAGGAAAACGTGGCGCGGTGCTTGTAGGAATCCGCTTTGTGTAAGAATGCTTTCGCATTCCTTCGCGTCAGCAATCTTAAGTGTCCTCCTGTAATTTTTGGCCGGAATTTCAGGACAGGTCCCTCATGGGTTCTTGGAGTTGTTCTACAACCAAAAGTTCATCATATGTGCTGGTGGAACTCAATGATGGTACTCGTTGGAACCGCCATGGGGATCACCTCCCAGATCATCACTTTCGACGTGTGTCAACAGAACATGCAGCACGGAGCAACTAAATCGTTCGCTGAACAAAGAAGCTCAAAAGAAGTTTTTCGCCAGTGAAGACTTTCAAACGCTAAAACAAATGCATACTGGCACATGAGCTCCGCGAACGCAAGCAGCTTCATGCCAGGCTTTACCAGCTTTCCCAAAAATCCCGCAGAAGCGACGATCCATGCGAACCAGAAATCCAGTGGATCATTGTAAGTCTTATATTTGCGGTGACCGTAATTAACGTGTCTAGAATTAAGGACGGTATCATTATTTTCCGTCAAAAAGGGAAAAAGTGTGATGATGGAGCTATCGGCGCCATGCTTTGGTAGCGCGAGAATAAAAGAAGTGTCTGGCATCTCGGCCGCACAATGCTAGTCTTTCTTTTCCTACGCCCGATTTGTTCGGTATAATTCATAACACTTATTTGCGTGGAAATGTGATGCTTAATGGCCGTCTGTGAAGTCCGTCGCAATGTAATCATCCAAGTGTGACATATACTCGTATAGATGAAAAGCAGTGTTGCCGAATTTTAAAGAAAAGACCGGTACAGAAGTTTACTAAAGGAGAGTTCGAGTACGGTTCGCAACGATGATGGTCAACACCACTTCTATTTGAATGGCCGCGTTGTGTTATTTTCATAGGTGTGTAGGATCAAGGAGACACCAATAATATTTATAGATGTCTGTAGAATAAACAAGTCCACATTACTATTTGCCGTGCAAAAAAAAAAAATCTTAAAACAAGGAATTGATCAGGATAAAATATAATAATAATATTTAATATTAATATATTTTTGTTTATTACGTCCAATAACAGCCGAAGCCTAAGCACTGGTGCTCTCGGTAGTAGTAAAACAAGAATACAAACAAATAAAGAATAAGAACGGTAAAAAATGCAAACAACAAAATAGAACGAAATACTCAGTAGTGACTACGTATATACATCAACCGCATACATGGCGCAAACACTTTTTAAATGGATACAAATCTCTATTGAAAATGTCTATATCAGACGAGTCTATATGGTTTAAATAGTTTTGAATGCAACCCGGTGGTGAGATAAAGTTTGTGAAGTCAACGTGGAACGTTTGGTGATTTCGAACATTTCTTCCAGGTATACGAGAAGAAAAGAAACTTGAAGTACTCTAACCAACTGGCTTAAATTGCTCGACGTTTCGCGGCCTGCTCGGTCGCTTGTACACGGGTGACTTATTTGGCTTGGTGTTTGTCTTTCTCTTCTTCTCTTTCTCGCTGCCGTTAAAATCGTCTTCTTCTCTTTGTGACTCCTCGAAGTCCGTTAATATAGCTATGACGCACAAGCCCGTCTCGACCATTGGCCATCATCTTAATCTTTCAAAAGATCGTCATCCGAAAGAAAAAAGCCCAAGCCCTTGTTTATCGCATTCCTTGCGCCGACTGCAGCGCCTCATATGTGGGAGAAACCAAGAACTTCACCAAACGTCTTCGCAGACACAAGTATGATGTAAAAACGACGGACGTGCAAGGAAATGCTCTAGCGGAACATGCAGAAAAGAACAACCACGTCATCGACTTCGACAGCAGTTCCGTCCTGGACACCAAAAGAAACTGGAAAAAACGACTCTGTTTAGAGTCCTGGCATATCCAGCATATCAAGAACAACCTGAACCGGTCGATCGGTACCCCCCCAAGCAGCTACATTCACGGACTTGGAGGAGTCACAAAGAGAAGAAGACGATTTTAACGGCAGCGACAAGGAGAAGAGAAAGACGAATATCCAGCCAAATAAGTCACCCTTGAAAAGCGACAGGGCAGGCCGCGAAACGTCGGGCAATTTAAACCAGTTGGTTAGAGTACTTGCAGTTTCTTTCCTTAATTTTCACCTAACCAGGCAGATTTTGCCGAAATGTTTACTTTTCAAGGTGTATGATAGTGCACAGATGAGACTAATGAGCTAATATGGAAGTAACAGTGTATACATTTCAACAAAAACACAAGGTCGCGCGAACACCGTCTAGTTGAAAGTTCAGATATCTGCAATGATTTCAGTACTTCAAGGTATACGTATGAGTCATGTGAACATCTAAAATGATAACTTTTAGCAAACTTTTTCTGAATGCGTTCTAACTTTTTTGAAGCAGTCATACTAAGACCTTTCCTCATCACTAAACAAAAATCCTGTTTTGGGAGAACTATGCTCCGGTAAAGCACAGATAAAAGATATACACTGGAAAACCTTTTGCTAAATCGTGAGATTACACCGAGAAGTCTAAAACAAGAGCTCACAACATGCGACACATGCGAGTTGAAAATAAGTTTGGAGTCAAGCAATACTATAAGGTCTTTTACACACAGTACACGGTTAATGGCCGCTTTTTCTGATCGGTACACAAAGTAGGATTAGTATCGCGGGTAAAAGATATAACATTTCTTTTTTTTTCAAAGTTGAGTAAAAGAGCATTGTCTAGACACCACTGACATATGGCGTTAACATCTTTTTGAAGTAGAATACAGTCACTTAATGTCAATATGTTTTTGTAGATTTTGAGATCGTCTGCAAACTGCAAGAGACGTAAATTATGAACGACTTCTTGAATGTCCTGGACGGATACATTAAAAAGAAGAGGTCCAAGGTTGGAGCCCTGGGCTACCCCAGATGGCACAGAAAAGAAGCATGACTTTGCATGAGCATAGCTGACACTATTCGCGCTTCCAGAAAGATAACTGTCGAACTAAGAACAATAATCATCACTGAGTCCGTACACAGAAAGTTTATGTAACAATAGTGTATGATTCACATGGTTACGATTACGCAAACTACAACACTGATTATGAAAGAGGAAGAAAAAATCAAGCGACATTATCCAGGGAAGTTAAAGGTTTCATTGTTAACTGGGCGTGTGTATATATGTTTGCGAAAATATGAAACTACCTTTGTGCAAGTCATCAGTTTTTAATTTTGTTTTTATTTTTCAAGACTGCAGAAATGACTCTTGTAAGAAAAAGTATTTTTAAGTAAAATAGACGACGTTATTCAACCTCAGCTCACGAACCTACAATTTTTTTATTTCAAATAAGAATTTACATGGTTTTTGATATAAACCTATAAAAAGTGTATATTCTATATAAGAAGGGGAATAACGGGATTTCTTATTTTTGATATTGGGCCTACATGGAATCGCGCATGATACAAGAACTTAAACCTTCTTCTGATGTTAGAATATACTACGCTTTAGTCAAAGGGATTGCTTTTCTTTTGAAGAGACAGCCTTAATTTGATTTCTACAAATGTGGCAAGGTTCGTTGGGTCATAATTTTTTTTTGCTTCGGAAAAAATGTCCTTACAAAAAACCTGAAGAAACCAAGCTAAACACCGACCTTGACCTTCTTTGGCAGTGTTTGTGTATCCTCTCCCTAATTTGCCAAAAAAGTGTCGAAGTTATGCTTATAGTATTAACAAGCGTGTTGGTAAGATGTACTAGATAACAGAAAGTATAAAACATAGAGAGGACTTCACTGCGAGTAATGTAGCTGTCCTCTGGCAGATGTGGACATATAAGTCGCTAAAGTGTGCAAGATATGGGGCTTCAGTTCTTCTTGTTCGGTTCTCAAATGGGAATTTGTGGGCCTAAGTTTTCAAGAAAGTGCCAGATTTAGGCTTCACTGCTGGTTCTCACTTTCGTACCAATCATCCGAGAGAAAAGTTAACCCTGTTTTACGCAACGCAGAAAAACAAACAGACATCGCGGTGAGCTTAAACTCCGTCGGAATGCAGCCCCAGCCGTTCGAGCAAGATTCCAAAGTTGCGACACTTGCCATTACCTGATTAAAAAGTTAGAAGCGAAAAACTGTTTTCCCTATGAGAGAACGCCGTCCGTGAAAAGCAGCGGACGTAATACCGCTGTTTGCGACCGTATCTCACAGCTGGCGCCTCCATCGGCCAAGGGTTTTTGGTTAGTTCCGGTTTCAGTCTTGAGCTTTGTGGCACAGTACCGTTGCATCGTTTATCACGGCCGCCGCGCGGTTTGGGTACGATTCCAGGTTTCGTTGAACTTCTTTAACCCAGGTTCGCACGATGACTTATGTATTTGTATATTACCTTTATTTATTTAAAATAAAGTTGTTTTCTTGCTTCACCAGCTGGCTCGGCACTTTTTTCGCTGTGGTGCGAGCCTTGAACAGATTCCCAAATTGAATTTTGTGCGTCAACGGACTACATAAGACGAAGGTAACGAAGGGAGCGATATTTGACGACAAAAGAGGGCGCATCCAAACTATCTTCTTTGCGTGGGGATTCAGAGACACGGGAAATTATCCGCGACAAGAGTGGCCAGGCTTCCTGAAGACAGCATTTGGCAGAGTGGGCACAGCGGCAGGGCACCCTGCAAGATGTCGCTTAACCCACTTCTGTTGTTCACGCAGCTGTTGCTGTTTCTCGGTGCTCCCGCTGCCTCCAGCCAGTTTAACGGTACCGATTACAGCAGCAAAGGTTCTTTGCCATGTTACTTCTTACGGACTGCCACGTGGACGTTGTCATCGCTCGGGGAAGCACCACCCACCACTGAGCCAGACCAACCACGCATCGACACGTCATTCTTCGTCCCAGCACCATCATCATCAATGGCAGGCTCGGAGGGGATACCAGTTGCCCGCCATCGGATCCCCTCAGTGGGCACAGCGGCAGGGCACCCTGCAAGATGCCGCTTAACCCACTTCTGTTGTTCACGCAGGTTAGTGAAAAAAATGTATAGGTTTTTCGAAGCGATGATAGATTTCTCGTTCTGCTGCTGTGCCCAAGCAGTGTGTTTTGTTTTTTGTCAGACTGTAAAAACAATGTTGCTAATGCTAGCGGGGGACATCGAATCTAACCCGGGTCCTCTGACTGAAGATCAGCAACAGCTTATCTTGCAAAGTCTGGCTACTTTGCCTCAACTACAGGTCGGTCAAACGGTGTTTTTTAACGAACTAAAAACAATTAAAAGCAACCAGAAGTCGGTGGACGAAAACCTAGCAGCATTAGCAACCAGGCTCACATCGGTAGAGGCCAATTCGGAGTCTGTTCCGTACCTGCGGAATGATGCAAATTGTCTCCTTACTTCTACAGCTGAATTGGCTTCTCAGATTAAAAGCTTGGCTTCGCAGTTTGAAAATCTTGAAGGTCAGTCAAGGAGGTCGAATCTGATTTTTTTTATGGGATACTTGACAGTTCTGGAGAGACTTGGACTGCCTCTGAAGCTAAGGTCATTTCGCTTTGCCAGGAAACTCTTGGTATGAAGTTTGATGCCTCGTTTTCGGAACGTTCCCATAGGCTGGGAGCATTCCGACCTAATAGAAACAGGCCTATTATCGCGAAATTTACATCATTTAAACTAAAACAAGACGTTTTGTTCAGCGCGTCCAAATTAAAGAGTACCGCCTACTTGCTCAGCGAAGATTTTTCGTTGAAGACCAGAAATGAACGCAAGAAACGTTTGGAATTTGCCAAAACCCAAAACGCCAAGTTTCAACTTCGGTATAATCGCTTATAGATAGGTGACCGAATGTTTCACGTCGATCCAATCACACTTTCTGTAAAAAGAAATGACAGTTAACATTTAAAGAAATCTAGACTGAACAATGCAGCTATGAATGATGTAGTGGTTTTGAACGTCAATTGTAGAAGCATTAGGAACAAAATCGACGCCTTTGCCGCTCTCATCTCGGTCACTAATCCAAGCATTGTCATTGGAAGAGAACCTTGGCTCGAGGAGTCTATCGCCGATCTGGAAGTTTTCCCGCCGCACTTCACTATTTATCGTAAAGATCAGAATGGCAACGGCGGGGGTGTGTTTCTGCTGATTCATGAAAGATCAAAATGTTCCTTGGTAGAAATCAACGGCTTATCGTGCGAATCCGTTTGCTGTCGAGTCTCTCTTGCTAACGGCGATAATCTTACTGTGGGTTCATTCTACAGATCGCCATCAAGCAACATAAACTCTATTTTTTTCTTTGTATAACGCTTTATTTGTGGTAGAAGCAGGTTTTTTCTTATTGGTGGTGATTTTAATTTACCGGATATTCAGTGGACAGAACTCAAACCATCTATTTCTAACTATACAGGTATATACTCAGCATTTGTCCATCGTGCCAATGACTATGACCTTCATCAGTTTGTTACAGAGCCTACGAGGATCGGTTCTAGCCGTTCAAGTGTCCTCGACATCGTGTTCAGTATACGTGCTTCGGCGGTCTCCGCGCTTGCCGTAATCCCGGGAACTAGTGACCATAAGGCTCTTGTTGCAAATTTGTCTTGTTCATTTGATCACAGTGCTTCCTTACGTCCTAAGAAAGTGCACTGTTTGGACCAGTGTTGGGAAGTACTTCAAGTACATTGTAGTTAAAGTACTACTTCAAGTAGGTTTAGGAAACTTGTACTTTACTTAAAGTACCTTCTCTGAGTATGTACTTGTACTTTACTTGAAGTATTTTTTTCGGGTACTTTTCGAGGAAAGTACAGTTCCAGACTTCAAAGTACATTCCCGAAATTAGGTTTTGTTAAATTTGTATCACAAAATGATGCTTTGTCAACTCCGAAGAAATACTGGGAGGGATATTTTACTCTCACCAGAAACGTGAGCAGACGAGGCATCGCTGCGCTTGTTTTGGGGGCGGCGTTCTAGTAGCTTTGTGAACACTCGCTACTTCTCGGTCGGTCAGCGCAAGAGCGGAGGTTTAAAATATTATGAGAGCAAGTTTAATCATAATCTAGCGCCTGAAACTGTGGTGCGGAAGAATTCAACTTTCAAGTTGAAGAAAATATACAACAGAGGAGAACGTCACAATGTTTTGAGAAATTCTCTTTTGTCTTTTCCTTCGACTTGAAAGTTCCTTAATTTTTTCGCACCTCAATCTCAGGTGTCACATTATGATTAATTATCACCGGCTCGCTTTCACACTCACTGTTTTTGTGTTTTTTTTTCATTAAAGAGAGGACACTCCTCTATGAGAGGATTGCTTGCGGAAGCTACGGGGGCTGACGTCATGCTCTCTACTAGTACATTTAACCCCGTTCGGTGCAGCAATTCAGTGGAAGCGGCGCCAAATTCAGAAGAGGGACTTCCGAATTTGGCTTCATTCCTGAAGATAACTACTCTGTGGCCACTTGACTTTATCAAATATTCGCCGCTGTTTTTGAAAATAGGTCATGCACACCTGATTACCCGTGGGCAATGCATACCAGTTAAATATCACTGCATAGGCGAATTAAAGGACATCATGAAATATTGTGTTAAAATACTTGCACTTTACTTTTCAGGTACATTGTAATTATAGTACTTTACTTCAAGTACATTGCACCCGGAATACTTACTACTTTACTTAAAGTACATCACGTCTCATTTACTTTGTACCTTACTTAAAGTACCTTTTAAATGTACTTTACCCAACACTGGTTTCGACAGGGCTGATTATGCTGGTTTCTCTAGTAGATTTGAAGAATTTTACTCGGAGTTTGAGGACATGAGCGTGACAGGTGACATTAACTTACTGTGGAACATATTCAGAAATAGAATAGACTCTGGTTAATATTTTCGTTCCACCGAAAATTATAACCTCGATACGTCGTCAGGATAAACCATGGATGAACTCCGAGTTACGGAAATTTATTAATAAAAATAAACGTGCACTAACTCAATACCGAGCTCGTAATGACTCTGTATCATACAATAAACTAAAGGAGATAGGTGTCACCCTTAAACGTGCAATCACGTCGTCCCGGGCAAACTACTTTTCAACACTAAATGTGAAACTCAGGCAAAACCCAAAGAAATTCTGGAAGTTTATTCGCTCTAATAAAAATATATCGTTGGAAGTCCCTCCCTGTTGGTCGAGGGTCGCCTTTTAGAGGATGACTCTTTAAAGGCTGCCAGTTTCAATGATTACTTCAAGTCTGTTTTCTCGAATATCGTGACGGAGAATTTTGCGATTCCGAAGAGGTACCTGTTTCTACTGATTTTATGTCTGAAATCTATTTTGATACACACGGTGTTTTTCACGTTATAAACAAAAATTAGACAAGGTTCGGCACCTGGCACGGATGAAATTCCCAACGCTGTCCTGAAGTCTTGTGCAGAAGTTATTTCGAGCTACTTGGTAATACTGTTCATGGTATCGTTGAAATGTGGCTTCTTGCCTCTGAATTTGGGAATCTGCAAATGCCGTCCCCGTCCACAAGTCTGGCCCAAAATATCTGGTACAAAACTACAGGCCCATCTCACTGACAAGTACGTGCTGCAAAACTTTGGAGCACATTGTTTACGCTAACCTAATGAAACACCTTAGTCTTATCAATTTCTTTAGCCCGTCTCAACATGGTTTTCGTACAGGATTTTCTTGTACCACGCAGTTGCTTGAGTTCTATCACGACATTTCACAACCCTACCGAAAAATCCGGTATAACTTTTCGCTATCCGGATTATGTAATCGGAAATTTAATTGGATTCTATCTGGATTCTATCTGGAATTTGGGTTTTCAGGAATTATTCCTTTGCCTTCAATCCGGATTTCGGGTTTCCAGAAACAAATTTCCGGTTCCATAATCCGGAAGTGAAAAGTTATACCGGATTTTTCGGTAGGGAATCGTTTGATAAGAGCCGACAAGCTGACTGTATCTTTCTGGACTTCAAAAAGGCCTTCGTCATGGTTCCTCATGCTCTTCTCATGAACAAGCTTCACAAACTAAACATAGATTTGGAAATTTTTAATTGGGTTGGCGATTACCTTAATTCAAGAAAACAGTCCGTGTTAATTAACGGTTTAGTGTCCCCCTATATAGAAATAAAATCCGGAGTTCCACAGGGGTCGGTACTTGGCCCTCTCCTTTTTGTAATATACATTAATGATATAGTTGAAGGCGTCTCTTCACATGTTCGATTATATCCAGACGATTGCATTTTGTACAGTGATGTGATCTGTGATGCTCAAGTATTAGCTCTTCAAAGTGATTTAGATAAAATTGATGACTGGTGTATCAAATGGCGCATGCCTCTAAACGTATCTAAATGTATTATCGTTAACTTCACATGAAAAACTAAATTTATTTCTTCATCATACAGTATCGCTGGTGTTTCACTTAGACTGGCATCGGAGGCTAAATATTTGGGAGTTATTTTTTCTCGTGCAATTCAAGATGGAATACACATGTTGACTATATTAAAGCGAAAGCAAGCCGGTCACTTGGATTTATTGAACGTAATTTTAAGATGGCTCCCCCATCTTTGAAAGAGACATTATATTTTTCTCATGTGCGGTCTGTCCTCGACTACGCCAGTGAGCTATGGGATCCGTTCAGTCAGAACCTTATAGATCAAATAAAAAAGGTGCAGAATCGCGCTGCGAGATTTTTTACCGATAATTATGATTTTAGAGCTAGCATAACTGAACTTAAATCGTCTCCAAATTGGATGCCTCTAAGTCAACGACGGAAATTGTTCCGTCTCAAAATGTTACACAAAGTGTTTTATAACAATAGCGCAATTAGTAGGTCGACGTATATTTTTGAACCAGTCAATGTATCAGAAAGAAGAGACAATTAAAAAATAATTCGTCCATTTGACAGCAGAACTGATGTTTTCAAATGATCTTTTTTCCCCCGGTCCATTGAGGATTGGAATAACCTGCCAAGTGACATTGTTGAAACGGCATTGTCAGAGCTGTTTTTTTTTTTCAAAAGATTCAATGTTTCCCCTAACTACTATTGTGCATTACTTATTTAATAATTGTATTTCACCTTGTGTTTGTAGTGTACAAATTTTATGTATGTGGCCCTCCCTACTATAATGCCTCTTCAGATGATGTAGGTATGCAAATAAATAAATAAATAAACCCTGAAAAGGGCCTTTGTCAAGGTAATGAACTAAATATGCCGTACACTCGACGGAAAGGTGTTAGTTTGTTCCCTAGTGTTTTGTCAGATCATTCCTAGGCACGGCCCTACGGCTGTGCTTCAGTAAGAACCGGGGCTTCGACGAGGCCTCCTAGCTTACCACGTGCAGAGGCCAAGAATGCTGTCGTACTCTCCGCATGCCCCAGCTCGTGTCTTTTTCGTGATGAGAACGAGCGCCGCCACGATGCGATCGGGGGTGCGGCCCTTGCACACCTGAGACTGCACACACCTCCAAACGAAAAAAAAGTCGCATATTGTGAGGTCTGGCGATCGGGGTGGTCACCGCATGTTCGGCGATCACCGGCCCATCCAGCGTTCTGGGAAGATGGTGTACAGCAAGTGCCGTACAGTTGTCGCCCAGTGAGTGCGCGGCATCTTGATTAACAATTCATACGTCCCGCTGCATGTGCTGTGCGTCCAACTCGGGAAGAAACTCACCCTGCATCATCTGCAGGTAGGTGTCTCCAAACAAGTTGGCATAGAAAAGACATGGGCCAACGACACCCCCTTTCCAGGTTCCGTGCCAGACTGTTATTTTCGGCGACTACAAAGACCTCTCCAGCGTCCAGTGCGGATTCGTCAAACTCCTATAGCGACACTTATGGGTGTTGACTTGCCAGTCCAGGTAAAACGTCTCCTCATCACTGAAGAGAAAAAAAAAAAACTGCAGATGTAATTGATCGTGTGCAATCCCGAGGAGCTCGTCCCAGCAAAAGCCGAGTCGCTTCTCGTAATCGTGGGGAAACAACTCATAAATCAAGCCAAGCTTGTACGGGCGCATCTTGCGGCTTGCTTTGCCCCGGTGTGCTTGGCTACACCAAACTAACGTGCGGCTCTTTGCAAAGAGAAATGGGGATCTGCCTCGAAGGCACCTACGACAGCGAAGCGTAGAAACTTCCCTTTGAGGAGGAACGTGGAAGACGCGTGCTTTGTTCTTGACGCTACTTTCTTCTGCAAAGCGCCGGGCTCACGTCCAGATCACCGACCTGGAAGGTGGCCGTAAGCCAAACTCCAAAGCGAAGTTGTGCTTGACTTTATTAAAACTCCCCAGCTCGGTATACCACAGTACGACGTGCTCCGTTGCTTGCGGGTTAACTGCAACACAAGGAACATCAGGTCGTAATCAAATAAAACTGAGCATAAAGTATCAATGCACGTGCACGTCGATGACTGTCCACGCCTGTGAAGATGGAAGCAGAACACGTCTGCTTTTGTATTTATCGGGATGGTTTTTCGTAAAAAACCGAAATTCAGATTCTTTATTAAGTGTTATTTTCTTCTATTAATAACCGACTAGGCTGGGGGCAAGGATAAGATAGTTTTGTCAGCTATTGTAACCTTTCCGCCAGTCGTTCGGGTTACACACGCGAGGGAGCGAGGGAAGCCTCGAGGTCAAGTGGCGCCATGTATGAGATGCGGCCGCAAGCAGCGGCATTCCCTCTGCTGCATCTCACGGACGGCGTCCTCTGATAGTTGGAAACACTTTTTGCTTCTAACTTTTTATTCCGGTAATGGTAAGTTTTGAAACTTTGGCATCTTTCTCGACGGCTGGGGTTACGTTCTGACGGGGTTTGAGCTCTCGTCGATGTCGAGTTAATTTTTGTGGTGTAAAAAACAGGGTATACAAAGTCTTTGGCACAACTCTGGCACTTTTGTAATTATGTGGCGAGCCAGAGAAGCACCATCGAAACCCCAAAAGTAAATACGTCTGTCACAACGTGAAGTCTTGGAGCAAGACCGTATTTGGCCCAAGCAAGGCTCCCAGGATAGTCAAGCTTAAGCCAATTTAGGCCTTTCTCTGGCGCGCTGCCTGGGTAATGTATAGATTTAAAATTTTGTATACGGGGACCAGAAATGATATACTTTGTATACCAAGATTTTAAAGACTCACGCTACCTGAATTGACAATGCGAATTTAAAAGCTTCAAGGGGGTTCATACCGCGACCGTCTGCAAATAAAATACATGCCGGTAGCTGTTCTCACACAGAAAAAATAGCCCGCCAAATTATCTGTCTTGTTGATGTTTTGTCGTTTCAGGCTGCATTATTAGTTATAACTAAAAAAAAATAACTCACCACACAAAGAAATCCTGTGTCACATCTGACACGGAAATATCCTCTCCTATAAGCAATCGGTGTCTGCGCCCCAACTTTTACCTGCCTTCGTCTGTCCATTCGGAATCAATCATAGGTGTTTTGTTACAATAAGGGAAGTATGCAGGCGAGCCTGTTAAGAAACAGCTTGATCAAAACCATGAAACATTTAGAAATAAAATATATGACCCTTGCTAAGAGAGGGTCACCGTAGGTAAGAAATTCACTCTTTTAATATTTCATGCTTTACTCAGGTCAGTTCATACTTTAAACTTTGATACACAAAATGCACAATGTTTGACCACATTTGTACAAAACGTTAGATTAATACGTTAGAAGTTAATTCATGCGATTACTTTAAACGGCCACGAATTCCTTTGACTCACGCGGTAGAGTTTCTCCATTTCTTATGGGAGAATATTGACTGCCGCTAAAGCAAGGTAGCCAGTTCGTGTAATGAATATATTCGGGCCACTTTCAAGTATGCCTATTTTAAGCAGGCCTGAGTCGCAATAACAGTAGACATAAATATAAAAAAAATGTAGTTTTAAATGCTTGTTTTTTTTTTCTTTTTCTCGTAGATATATCATACCAAGCGGCCTAATTTTAGTTCTGATGCATATTTTGTATTTTATTTGTAGAACCATCACGCCGAACAGGTGCGATGGACCACACTAGCTTAAGTAACTATGTCAGATGTCATTTCAAGCGTCTAAGTTTGGTCATGCGTGGCCAATGACCCTTTATTCTGAATGATGTTTGCCCTTATGTGGCACACGCACCGCGTGAAGTCAGTGCACTCGAGTGCTGTCTGTTTGGATAACGTCCGCTAGCGATGCTATCACTCAACCGCTTTGGCAGATAAATGAAACTTTTCTTCTTCCAAATTAATCGTCACCGTTCAAAAGACTCAGGAGCGGTGCGAGTTTAACAATCAATCTCACTCGTAGTAGGCGACGGGACCCGAGACTGGATGTAACGTTTTGTCACTATCGGCCAATAAATTAGCAGTTGGTGCAGTTCAGAAATGTCAAAAGTTGCAAACTGTGCGCGTAACTAGGCCGCGTCAAAACAGGTACTTTTTAAAAATAATTTTACACCTAGGAGTCGAGTTGAAGGTGGATAACCTCTAGGCTTGAGAAGTGTAAAAAATGAGTGGACGAAATGTTATCGCCTTGCCTCGACCATGAAAGAGCCTGCAAAGAAGCTTCTACCATCAACATTCTGAGGTAAGACGAATAATTCAGACGTGATGACTCCGTTAACTGACACGTCATGTGCAGCACGGAGTTGACTCTGGGACCATGCTTTTTGTCATACTTTCTTGTTTCGTGAGAGATCAGAAGTTTCTTAACAAATATTATTTTTCGTTATCAACTTTGAAATTATCCTCCAACGTCGAAGATAAGTTTAATGACAATCTTTGCACAAATTCTTTGATGTTGCCGAAGTGTGCATTCATGTTTCGCATGTTCATCTGTTCATTTTGAACCCGTACTAAAAGTTTTTTTTTTGTTTTCAAAGAAATCCTTTTACATTTTGATTAATAAAAAATATTTTCAACAATATCATAATTTATCAGAATAGCTCGTATGCCTTAATTTTATGTGGCTTTTTCTTTCTGGATTATTAGGCATTTTAATATGTCTGTGAAACGCGTTGTGTAAGAGGATGCACAGCCCAATATTGCAAAAAGATGTGCAAGAGGAAGCAAAGCGCAGCTAAATGGCAGTGTTAGTATTGTTTTCTTGAATGCCGTTTCGGAAGACACTACACTACCCAGGAGGTTTCCGCGTCGTCCGGTTAAAATATGACGCACTGATATTTAGTTACTCTCTCCATGCCCGCTGGCTTTCCCGAACCCCAAGGGACGTGGAAACCGCGAAAAAGGCAGACGCTTAAATATGATTGCAGGGCCCCTTTAATGCCGTTTCACAAGACACCACACTACCCGGCTATTTCGGTTTAGAACACATTTTTAAAAACCAGTGTTCTAAACCAGGTGCCTAAAAACGTTCCAAATTGAACACAAGTTTTAAGACAAACTTTATTGTAAAATAATTATTGCGCCTTTTCAGAAAAAACAAAACATGTCGAAAATTGTTTTTGCATATTTTTATAGGTTTGGGAGACGAAGGATGCAAGTGCAACGTTCTTGGAAGCTATAAGAAAAAAATAAAACTCAAAATGAACATTTAGTTTTTTTTATAAAATGATAAAAGAAGCAAAAAACAATAATATTTTTGGTATGTCGCGAATTGTTAGTTACAATAACCTGATATTTTCTCTTTTTAGTTTCCTTTATTTTAAAAATGAAATTCGGTGCCTGCGTCCTGCTTTTCGCTCTGGCTATGCTTGTTGGTAAGGTCCTTTTTGTCCTTTTATTGCAGATAAAACTTTTGCTCGATAAGTAAAATAAATACGTGAAAGCTCTGAAAAACGTACGTACTGAAACATTACCTGAAACATTACATCTGAAAAACTTACGTACTGGAACATTACATTACAAGTGCCGAAACATTACATTTGGAAGCCGACAAATACAAGGGAACGACTAACTACAAGACATGGTTTTAACGCAGTTAAAAAAAAATAGACAATATACAGGGTGTGCAAGAACTATTTGGCCTTAAAAAATGCTTATATGTAAGCCTATAAACAGAAGGCATTGAAACTTTTCACAAAGGTGTCTTTAGGTGGTGCATTTATCACACATATAGTAATGCAGGTTTCAGGGAAAGCGCGTTAGCCCAGAAAGGTCTGTTGTTTTATATTCTCCGAGAGGAAAACGACCAAAATATTCTGGTTGATGCTGCTACTCCAAAATGATGCCACATACTCTCGCATCTGCTGGATGTGCTTGAGGGTGTCCATGGGTACTTAAACTGTGTTCATCGCTAAGAAACAATTACGATCGTGCTTTATTTTGTGCTGTCTTTGAGCAGCAGTGTCAACAAGAAGGTTTTTGCTGCTTCCGTCTTTGCCGCTACCGGAAAAGAAACGTTTGAAATTGGAACGGGTTTCGAAATGGTCGGCCCGTTTGAAATTCGAACAAGTTGCTAAACGATTGACCTGTTCACGTCATGAGATAACGGGATACGGATACCCGTTTTATACCAGCACGCGTTTGATGAGGGTGCCCATGGATACCGGCGCCCGTTCGATACCGGCACATGTTTAATACGATACCCTTTTTAGGTAAATTTTTACTTAGCCCCCAGTGGGTACCGTTTCAAAGGGGTCGACGTGGCACACGCAAATAACGCACCCTTGACGCTTTCGTCGTTCTACAAATTTATTAGAGCTTGTGACGTATCCCTGCCGGGTAGGAAATTTACAGCACATTCGAAAGAATTTGTCATCGAAGAGAGGCAGCCCTTAGCATTCCGTCGATCATAAAATTTATGTCGAAACGAAGGCAAGTCGTGAACACCACGAAGTACACGCGGACACCGTTAAAGCCTCAATTAGGACTGAGCAGAATTAACATTGCAGTCAACGAAAGCAGCGAGGAATTGTAGTTGAAGCTCACAGTGCAAAATTCTACATTTGGAGTGTGGCCGAGGCGTGCAGGTATAGATGAAATTAGAATTCCAAGACGCGGCCGATGAAAACTTAGAAGCTCGCTGCTGTATTGAAGCTTGCGCTGCGTCCAGGTTGGTTATTTCCCGGACACGGCCAACGAACACTCACGGTTCCGCTGCTGTTCCGTAGCTTGCGCTGCGTCCACATTGGTTTTCTTCCTTCGTCTGCCGGGTGCTCCTCGTCCGGCCGCGATTGCCCCCCATCGACCACACACTTCGTCTTTCTGCTTCCTCGCCAAAATAACTGTCTTTGTCTTCCCTTCCCGAAGATTTCCTCGGTGCTCCCAAGGTAAGATTCAGGTGACCTTGAAAGTTCCCCGAAAGCAGGCCCCGTATTCGCTCTCTCTCTTCCTCCTTCAAACCAGCCAACCACGCAACTGTGCAGTGTGAACATGTTCGCATACCTCCTACGGTTTAACATTTAAACAGTTTGACTGGCAGCTTAGTAGTTTGACCAAACCTGTGAGCAGTTTCAAACCAGCCCGGCCACGACGCTGTGCGGTGTGAACAAGTTCACATACCTCTACGGTCAAACATTTAAACAGCTTCACTAGCAGCTTAGTAGTTTGATCAAACCTGTGAGCAGTTTCAAACGGGGCCTCTACGCCGCAATGCGATTTGAAAAGGTCCGCTTACCGCTACCCCAGAACTTGTGAACACTTTGACTAGGGCGATGATCAGTTTAATCAAACCGGTTTGTAGTTAGGTTATACTGTTAAACAACGGTATGGACGTGCTTCAATTTCATGTTTCTTTTTCATTAGGGGTGCATAAGTCAAAACAGGAATTTTAGAAATATTTTCCTGAAACCTACATGAATAAAATTTGAGAATGATAAAGGCACCACATAAGGATACCTTTTTGTAGAGAGAAAAACTGTGGATGACCGCTGAACTACGCTAATTGCACGAAATAAAAAGGCGAGCATATTTGAGATACCGCAAAAACAACAATAATTCTTCTCTTTCACAGTTAAACATTGTAAGTAAACAATTCAAATCTATGTCGGCTGAATGCAAACTCAGATTTCATGCGTCTTTAAATTATAAACTGAGAAGTAACCCAAAGGAGTTTTGGAAATATGTAAAGTCAAAAAACAAAGTAGCACACGGAATTCCCCCGATTAATGACAGTGGTCGAGCTGTTACAGAAGAAGAAGAGAAAGCGACACTCTTTAATAATTACTTTCAATCGGTATTTTCGCCCGCAGTTTTTAATGAGTATCCGCTCTCTTATGATCTCTCCCTAAACAGAATGGATGAAATTGAAATTTCTTACACCGGTATCTTAAAAATGGTAAAGGGACTTAAAACAGACAAAGCAGGCGGTCCCGATCGTATACCCAATCGTGTTCTAACTTAATGTTCCGGGATCATCTCATCATATTTAGAAATCCTTTTCAAAAAGTCTCTTTCCAGTGGAAAGCTCCCGAGCGAGTGGAAAACGGCAAATGTTGTTCCGATACATCAGGATGGACCAAAAAATGTTGTTCAAAATTACAGACCCAATTCTCTTTTGTGCACCTGTTCTAAACTAATGGAACATATAATCTACAGCAATGTTTTCAGCCATCTAAACAAAAATAGCTATCTCACTCTCTCGCAACACGGCTTTAGAAAAGGATTTTCTTGTGAAACGCAGCTGGTTGAGTTTTATTACGATCTTGCATATTCATTTGACAACAAACTTCAAGTAGATTGCATATTTCTTGATTTTCAGAAAGCGTTTGATACAGTGCCTCATGCCCTTATCATCCATAAACCTTTAACATTAAACTTACCGACTAATATTATCGCATGGCTGACCGACTATCTACACCAGAGAAAACAATCCGTTTTAATCAAAGGCAAGCACTCAGCCCCCGTACCAGTCACATCCGGAGTCCCACAAGGGTCAGTATTGGGACCGCTTTTATTTTTTATGTTTATCAATGATATTTCCCAGTCACTGAAATCAAAGATAAGGCTCTATGCGGATGACTGTGTAGTCTATTCTGAAGTTCAGGAAATTGCCAACTGTTGAGCACTACAAGATGATATCCGCCGTATCTCATCCTGGTGCGACACATGGGGCATGAGGTCAAACATAAATAAATGTAATCACGTACGTTTTACGCGTAAGCGCAAGCCTATCTTATTTACATGACATCAGCGGAAATTCTTTGGCGACAGTATCAGATGTAAAATACCTTGGTGTATATTTTTTATAAAACCTTACCTGGATAAAACACGTGGACTACATAAACGCAAAAGCAACTCTAATGCTTAACTTTATTAAAAGAAACTTCAGAGACTGCCCTACGAAGATTAAAAGCACATTATATGTTACATATGTTAGAACTATCTTAGAATACGCATGTGTTTCTTGGGACCCCAGCCAGGCCTACCTTGTGAACCAACTGTAGAAAGTACAAAATAGAGCAGCTAGGTTTATACCAAGTAATTACAATTTTAGATCGAGTATTAGTCAGCTAAAAAGTGAACTGCATTTAGTCTCATTGGCCCACAGAAGAAAGTGCATGCGCTTAAAGTTGTATCATAGCATATTTCATAATTACCTCGGCATAAATAAAACTAACTACATGCTGTCTCCCCACTTCACATCAGGAAGAAGAGATCACTCAAAAAAAGTGAGAGAAGTACCACTGTAGGACGGATGTATTTAAAACTTCTTTTTTCCCTCTACAACAACCAACTGGAACTGTGTACCGGAAGATACAATCAACATCACATCTACAACTTTGTTCTTCGACAAAATCTTACATGCTGACTTCCTTAACTGATTCGTGCGTTCTCATGCCCATGCCACTGTTCAACTGAGTACCATGTAAATACTACAAATCTGTTTTGCGCGCTCACGTTATCGTGCCCTGTGCTTTTGTACATTTGCTCATGTATGTGTATCCTTCCCTCGCAATAATGCCGTAGTTAAGCGCTGCGAGGTAACCTGAATAAATAAATAAATAAATAAAGCTTTAATGTACTCTGTTCATAATTATGTATACGCTTTTTTACGCCCGAATGGCGCTTGAAATCAAGCAGTAAATTGTACTCGATCCTGAATATTAGTTCGGCTGAACTCTTTGTTTCCAATTTAGCTCAGATCTCATTTCACTTATGACATGCGTTTCAGTGTGTGAACAAAAATTGAATTAAAAGCATATGACCTTAGTGGGTATTGCTTTAAACCATTTATAGGCGTATGCACAGTTTGTGTTCCCATTATATTATTGAAGCTAGTATCTTTGTTCAACCCTGGAGGTCACTAAAAGATCCTCTATGGCTTAGTACCACTGTAGGGTGTCGCAGTCAATCACAAACTACGACGAGGACGATGACTTTCCTCGATGTTTGACATACGACCAGAACTGTTCTAGACATTTTACTGGTTTCTGCGCGATTGTGTCTACCTAGGACCTATTTGAGGTCTGTCTTGTCCTGTCAGTCTCAACTAAGGTGTCGTGAGTTTTATGTATTGTTGGCTTTTTTAAAATGTGTTTTCTTCTGTCGGAAAAGCAGCGAGATGCTCTCGGTCATTCAAGTAGCCTCTGCTGTACACCGGTAGTTTTGAAAGGTACGCAACTCATTGCAATTGCAGCTTTTATGTATACACCTTTCCAAGAAACACTCGACCCCAGGGGCAGCAAACCGTTTTCGAGCCCGTTCACTGGGTTTGAAGCTAGACTCTCACCGGCGATCCTGCTAACCCTAACCGAGTGGACTGTGATTTCGATAGGCGCAGCCTGCGCAGGCGCAGTTTCAAACACTGCTGGCGGCTAGATTCTCGTCATTTCCCGCTGTATTTTGTGTTTCATGGTGCATGTGTTTTCCCGAGGTCTTTGAGAAAGCATTGTACCACATTTGAAAAAAAAAGCAATAAAAAAACCTATAAACTATTTTTGTTGGGTACGCGCGCGAGATAACGAATGCGACTGGAATGTATGGTTGTAGTTTTTTTTTACGATAAGTTTTGACGGCGTCGCATGATTCGTCGCGTCTCAAACGACAAAGCGCTTAGCTGTCGAAAATAATATACAACAGACGATAGCCGAAAGTCATGCATTTTTCACGGTAACTAATAACGTGTTTACCGGTGGACAGGACACGGACATACAATTTAGCAAGTGTTAACATTCGAACAATATATCGTACGTACCACACGATGCAGCGTTATCTGAAAAGAATTTGAGAAAGTTCTCAAATAACACAGTCACAGTCGACGACAGTCACATCTTGACGATCGGACAGAATCCAACAAGACTTCGTTTTGGGGCACGTTTTGGGGAGAGCTTCCTCTTTTGACAACAGCAGCAAGGCAAAGGAACGAGCGCGACTGACCCGTTTCCCACCCCAACCCGGACAACTATTTTTGGAGATGACTGAAGATTCTACGCGGATTATCTCTGGGAGGGGAAAGAACAATGTTGGCAAAATCGCGTCGAGGGCCGTTCGACGTCCTTCGCCTCCTTTGTTTCCCGTGAATGTCGAGCCGAAAAGCTCAAATGGACAGGCACCTACCAGCCTCATTTCTCACAGTGGAAGATAACGCAGAAAGGGTACGCAGCACGCATAAAAAATTAAGTGGAAACTTTCAAGAGGCGAGAAAACGGCGAATGCCAAACCGCAAAAACGTAGGTAGAGAACAACGCTGAGCGAGTCTTCAACAGTCCAAGAGAGTGGCAGAAAATGTCTAGCTGATAGAGGGCGCGAGAGTCGCACCAGCCACATCAGCATGAGCAACATGGCGGTTTTTTGGAAAGGTGTATAAGCCAAGGTAGAGTTGCTGTTTGGTTTACATTCGATAAACTATACTAAACTTAACAGGAAAGTAGAGGTAATGCTGGGTACAGGTTTGTACCAAAATATATACTATATAAAACAAATATATCACTGTCGCTCACTTTTTCAGGTGTGGCCCAAGGCCAGTACGATGTCAAAGGTTTCGTGAAAGGTAAGCTTAACCGGTTCGGGATAAGGCGTTGTACAAACTAAAAAAACTTGAAACAAAAATGGGCTCGTTAAAAAAAAAAATGATCTACCCGCCTGGCAATTTATTTTTTCAACTGGCGTTTTATTTATATATACGCTGAAATTGTAACCGTTCACTAGTTACGTAAACTTCTCGAACATACCAACTTTTTAAATGTTTAGGATATCCCACGTAATTTTTTACCGAGGAAACTATTCTGTTTAGGCTTCACCACCTCGCTGATTCTGTTTTGTTTTCAGCAACTTCATCGTCGTCACAGAGAGGTAAATTTGCAACGATACACTAGGTAAAGTACATAAACAATTGAAAGTGCTGAAACATTTTTATAGGGATTTAATATTTGAGTGGACATTTATTTTTTTGCGTTTCGCAGTTTAGCAGCGTTTCTTGCGTCCTCGTTTATATATGATATTGGAAAATTCATGTAGTAGAAATGCTAGCATCAAAATTACCAGGCCGGCAATATGGAACTTTATAATGATGAAATTAGGACTGGGAACAAGAACAAAAATTAACAACCACTGCAACATGTCTAATGGGAAGCACTTACAAAATAGTTCAGCTAGACCACCTGAATACGTTTTGAACATACTTGCAGCCTCTAACAGGGGCTCGCCGCAAATAGTTCGTGCCTCCAAATATAATATGTCCAATTTTTTTTTTAGTTTGCAAATTTTGCGTTTCTTTAAGCCAGGACCGTAAATAACCCGTAGTAGTGTCAAATTCAATTACCCGTTATTTTTATGTGGCAGTTAGACTTCGCTCCCGCCCCTTGAAAATATTTGAATGAGTTGGAATAAGATAATTTCCCTAGAAGAGAAATAAATATCGCGTTTTGATCCCATTCTAAATTGAAACGTTCTACATACAGTAATGATGCCTGGTATGACTGCTTTGCTTGATACAGTTGTTAGGGTTGTCCATTGGCCAGGTCTCCATATAGTGTGCGATTATTAAAACTAAATCACTTTAACATTTTTAATGTGCCTTCCCAGCTGCTGTCCCGGCCACGAATGTTACCGCGGAGGGTAAGCTTACTGGTGAAAACTATCGCTTAGTATCACTTATTAAGTCTGATGCGAATCCGATTGGAACAATAATATAACTTAAATTGGTCTAACTTACAAAGGTAGTCCTCTGGTTAAAACTGACACAAAAGAAGTGAAAGCCGTTTACAACCCCCTGTAACGCCGAATTAGAGCGCAGCTCTTGAGGAGGAGGAGGGAAGGGTAGGGGGTCACGTGACCTCGGCGCGGGGTCATGTGACCTTTTGGAAGGTTACTTGACCTCGGGGGGGGGGTCACGTGATCTCGGGGGGGGGGGGGAGGGGGTCAAGTGACTTCGGGATGACGATGACGTCATCAGTGACAATGACGATGACGTCACTGATGACGTCATCAGTAACGTCACGAGTCCCATAATGCAGCGCGCGGTTACGCCGACGCCGACGGCGACGCCGCTCAAGCCGGCAACGGGCGCCTAAGAGCTGCGCTCTAAAAACAAATAAAGAGCGCGCAAACGAAAAACAAATTTATCGTCTTCCGCATTTGGACATCTGACAGGCGGAATGCGCTGTGTAACTTACATATGGGGGCATTTGTGATTAGAATTTTCAATTATAAGTGTTTTGTGCAAAACACTGCTATACACAAAAAACTTTTTTGCTGAAGTTTGGAGAGTCAAGTCACGGACGAAATACAACTTATGTATTCCATTAAAATTAAATCTATGAACTCGATCATGTTTTGATTACAAAACTTTCTTGAGATCATACATTTTTTAACCAATTTCTGGCAGTTTCAGATTTGAAATTGCCAATATGTTTACTTCGCTTTAGGTCAAGATCTACTTTTTCGCGTGGAATACATCAAAGGTAAGTAACAACCAATACACAGCAGAACTCCCGTTCATAGTTGTTCGAAACTTGGAATACTACAACTAAGTTACCAGAGATAAGTCGCACTTGTTATCCTTTTTCGCTGTCCTTTTTTTGAATCGTGTGCAGACATAAAATAAATTATTCCTGCAGAAGTTACAAACGCAAATACGCGGATACTGCAAGAATAAACGTTGTTAATTTTAGTTATGGAAGTTTTCGTTTTAGAAGAGAAATAACACGCGTTTCACTAGCAATATTTATATCTTGTTTAAAAAAAAAAAAACGCTTCGTTACCTTGCTGTTCCAGGAAAATTGCATTCCGGCATTAATGACCTTGGTGAGTGACGGATTTATCAAAACTTTTATTAGAATAAAAAATCTTTTTTTTTTTCTTTTGTTGCTGCGTATAAATTAGTTCATCATACTGTTAGCACATTACAATCTGCAACATATTACCCGTTTTGTTCTGAATCCTACCGCAAAGCACACTTTGGGCTGCTAATACTGAGTTGCTAGACAACTAAAAAATATTGTCATTATTTTTTTCTTAATTTAGGTTGTACACTTCTTTCAAAAATCTGTTCAATGTCAACATGAAGCTTTATATTCGTGCACTTGCTGCTTTATATTCGAGCACATGCTACGTCGCTGACCAGCTTCTTTACACAGTTGGTAATAAAATGAATTATCTGAAAAAATATTTAGGCTGCATTGGCAGAGAACTTCTTGAGTGTAAACTTCCTAAATATATTCCTAATGTATATCTCCATTAATAATTTTGTTTTAAAACAATTGCCATCAAATATTATTCGAAAGTTATTGAACTATTCAATACACCTTCCTTCAGAACCTTTAGTTCGTGTAGCGCATACAATTTGTAAAGTAGGGTGCTGCTGCATGGAACATTTGTGCTTCACGCTGCTACACATGTTGCATGAAGCAGGGCGAAAAAATATAATGATTGAAAAATCAAGCACATATATTTTATATGTTTGACTGGCTTGTTTGAAAATAAAAAAATATTAATTCTAATATTATTATTAATATTATCACATTGTGCTCCATCAGAAATAAATTATGAATGCATGACTGAATGAATTATTATTGCTAGTATTATTGTTTTTAATAATATTACTATTATCATTATTTTATATACAAGAGATTTATTTGATTTAAATCAGATTTGAATTAGTTTCAATTTTATTAATCTGGTTTCAATACAGTAGCTAGAGAAAAAGTGATTCGTTACGACTATATTTCTCAACATATGGCATATTGATTGATCAATTATCCGATGACTGACAACGATGCGGAAGAATGAATTATTGAAAATGAAAAGTACAATTTAATTAACAACATTTTATTAAGGTAATCCATGCAATCGAGAGCGGAAATTGCTTGATATTTTTAATTATATAAAAATATTTATTTGGTTATTCTTTCGCGTTCTCAATTCTCAATAGAACAGTACCTTTCCTGTTTCCGTCTCTTTATCTTGCGTTCTGGTTTTGTTGAAGTAGGATGGCACGTAGCTGACGAATGGAGTGGAAGGCGGAAATCAAGCTGAACAGTCTGATTTCCTCAGGAGAGGACTTAATTTGGCTCGTGTTCTGTCTGCTATCAATCTTTTTTGCTGGATGATTGTTGAATTGAAACTCAAAGAAATGCCCATAGAAAGCATCAAATGATAGAAAATCGGTAGATTAACAATATTGCCGGAACTATTTTGACGGCATAAGTTAGATTTATAACATCGTAGTAAAACTGCTTTGATTTAAACCACCCTTTATATCACGATTTAAATTATAATTTACATCATTTAGATTTTGATTCCCCACTCTGGCCTTGAAACTGCTTAAGCGTTGTTGTTAGCAACTATGACAATAATTCCTGCAAGTACCGGGCCCGCAGTCAGAACTTTTTTTTTCGCGGGGGGGGGGGGGGAGGCACTAGCTGAACCCCCCCCCCCCCCCCGCCAAATTCAAATTTTATAATGGCACCGCAAGGTGTAAAAACAAGAGAAAAGAGAGGCTGTCTGGCTCGACGTCAGCGAAAACGCGATGGACATCCCCCCCCATTTCCGGCCAAATTATGGGGGGGGGGGGGAGTAGGCGCCTTTATAAAGTGACGAAAGAGAGGAGCATGACAGGTCTCACAAGGACGTAGGTTTCACCGTAATATCAGCTTAGATGTGACCGGAGTATACTATCAGGCAGGTAGGCGCCAAGAAAACCCAGGGACAAGAAATTAGACAAAACACCAAGGCACTGCACCAAACACACAGCGTGCACTACGGGGGTTGTGTATATTTCACCCTTGCCATACAGCTCTTCTTATATTGGCTGGACAGGCAGGTGCTTCGATGATCATGCGCGCGACCATAATGCGGCCACGCAAGCAACCTTGTCGGTATACCTTGCCACTCACTGCAGTTTTCGTCCATGTGCCCCTTAATTTCGCGACAGCAGGTTCTTGGCTAGGTGCCTTGATTAGATTTCTAGAGAGCTACATGAAGATTTCAAGTGAAAGCAAAGGGCGGTAAGTGTTTACGTGACACGTCACTGTCTTCATCGGCAAATGAAGGTTCCTTTTTGTTACGGGGATTTCACCGGAATTAGCCGAGACTATTTCTCTGACACGGCTATATATATGATTAGATTTTCCAAATAAAAGTTAGTTGAGAGTGTGTCGCGGTTTGTCTACTTTCATGTCCCTGTGTTCTTTTTAGCTTATTTACGTGATTACGAACTAACTCGCTCAAATTGCTACGTTAATGGCTGGTAGAATTGTGTCTAACTAAAAGAGGGATTCTTCTGACCTTGAAAAATCATGTTTTATATAAAATATAGACAGGAAAAGGTTAATATTTTTTAAGTTGTCAAAGGTTGCTTCGGAACAATTTGCAATGCATTTTTTTTCAGTGCTTCATCATATTTTTAAATCCAACGGCACTGACACAAGCTAAAGTGAACTACTGGAAACAAGCATAAATATATATTTCCTAGAAGTTTGAATTGGGGATGCGCGTTTGGCATAACTGTCTGGAATCCCGGAGAAAAGCTCATTGGAGAAAAGCTGACCCACTTTTGTGCTCGTCCGGAGAAAAGCTCACCTGTCTTTTCACAGCCGCAGAAAAAAGCTCGTCTCGAATTTATTTATTTTCTTTTATTTAAATACCTTAAACACCCTCAAGTGGCACCTTACACACCCTCAAGGGGCAATTAAATCTTTATGTAAAGTGGTTAAGATCATTAGTAGCAGTAGGGCTTCGAATGTTTTAGATGCCTCTCACGCAGGCGATACACTGTTCAACACAGTTAGAGAGAAGCCATTTTTCGCATTTCACTTAGTGAAGGGGTTGACCAGCCTCAAACCTTTATTGCTCAAGTTTGTGCCCCGAATGAGCAATTTCCGGCGCACGGTCGTTTTAGTGGCAACCACTAAAATGTGAGAAAAAAAGAAGGCCATCGCTCTTTGTTTGTTACAATGTCACGCAGCGTAAACACTTCACATCAGGTAACTCTGATGTAACCAACGTAAAAAAAAATATCATTAGAAATAAGATTGTTTAAAAATTTGCATTAAATTTCTTCGATTTAAATCAGCTTAATTTAATATTCTTAAATCACTGTAGCTTCAATATATTGATTATTTTTCAATATATTTCTTTTTAAAACAGGGCAGATCATTTGATCAATTCTTCCAATAACTAAAAACAATACGGAAAACAGAGTTACTGCAAATTTTGGTGATGAAAACCCCGCCATTCAGGAACAAAAGCAGTTTAGTTTTTTGTCAGCCAAAAAAACGATATTGGCTCTTTTTTGTTATTTTAATCTCAATTACTTCGAATAGGACATTACTTTTCCAGCTTTCGTTTCTATTGTTTTGAAAACGACGTGAGATAACTGACGAACCAAGTCGAAGGTAGAAATAAAACTAAAGCTTCGATCGATTTGCTCTGAAGACCTCCGTTTTTGCTGATATTCGGTCTGATTTAAATATTTCATGTGTGATGACTCTTTGATTTGAATGCATGACATATGCTCATATTGAAAGCATCAAATGGTAAAAAATGTAAAGTAAAAAAAAATGTATATATTTTTTGATTATTTTCGCTGCAAAGTTTTGATTTAAATCGCACTAGTAAAACCGGTCTGATTGTCATCTTGATTTTTATTCTCCACCCTGGCTATAGCGCTTGTTCTGTTTTTATCTCAACCCATTTCGCGTGAGTGTTATTATATTTAATTTTCAAGAAGCCAGAATAAAGGAAATACGACCTTTTTATTTATCGTTCCATATAGGTAAGAATTTAAACCGCGGCTTCTTAAGCAAATGGAGCAATGTGGAGATTTGACAATACGGTGTCGGTATAATACATAAAACGTAATTTCATAAATAATTATACAAAAACTACTCAAGCTATAACCCTCAACACTAGATATAATTGCCCCAGTTATTTTTAGTTAGTGTTCTAATGAAATATTATTTTCTCCGGGCAACGCTCACGTGGTACAGGGTGTCTTAAGTTTTAAAATAAATTCTTCTAGCGAAGTGCAGGATGATCACATGCGTATAGGCATCCCAGCATAATTCGGTTGAGGGAACGTATTTTACTTTAGTGAACGCTCGATATTATATTCGTAGGTGAGCTTTTCTCTTAAATTTGGTTATCCTGCAATCGCTCTTCCTTTTGCCTTCAACTTTTTTTAATAAATACTGACTGAAAAATAAAACTTATGCATCAAGCTGGAATTCTCTTTGTGGAGCTGTAGACTGGTCTAATTTTAGATGATTCACAACAAACAATATATGAAGCGAAAAAAAGTCAACATGCAGGTTAAAATGCGTGATCATTATGATACAAACACGACTTTCGACATCGTCTTCTTTTAGATTGAAAAAAAATATGTAACGACACCCAGTGTTTGTACTTTCAACACCAATAAAAGTCATGTCTTTGATGCATCATGCAGAATTTAAATTTATAAAAAAAAGTGATGATTTTTCTAAATGTAAGGGTTGAGGTGTTCAATTTACCGTGAAATCTGTCATGATTCTGACCTGTCTGCACTTCATTCTGATATTACACCGTGTCTCTCGTTGGTGTGAATTATGGATAATGAACCTAAACATATGTAAATGCAAACACTTCAGAGTGTCCCGTAAACCTAACAACGGTCCCTCTTACCACCTAGATGGCAACCCTCTGGAGCAAGTGGCAACGTACAAGTACCTTGGTGTTCACCTTAACAAATAACCTTTCATAGAAACCCCACACTCAGTATGTTACTACCCGTGCTAACTGCATGTTGGACTACTTAAAACGCAACTTTTCATTGGCACCTCTTTCACTGAAATTGATCCTCTACAAAACATTAATCAGGTCTAAATTAGAATATGCAGCGTCCATCTGGGATTCCGGTCCCGATTCTCTAATCACTGCATTGGAATCCATTCAGAATAGGCCAGCTCGTTTCATTCTTTCCGACTACCACCGTACTGGTAGTGTCACATCGATGGAAAATAGTTTATGTTTATCACTTCTCCCCTTGCGACGTAAAACTTTCACGCCTATGTCTATTTCATAAAATGTATTTTCATAATCCTCTCCTACGCAATCAGCCCAGGTAGCATCGAGTTCTGGGCCAAAATTTGGCTTTTGTCTGGGAGTTTAGGGCATTAAAAGCCCGAAAAAGCCAAAGTAGAGCCAAACATGTCCTTTCTTGGCAAGAGTCTGGGTATTTCGGCCCTAATTCGCCAAACAAGTGCCAAATTTAGGCTTCACTGCCTGGTAGTTCGGCTGTCATCTGGCATATTTGGGCCTAAATCGCCTCACAAATGCCAGAGTTAGGCTTACTATCCGGTAGTTCGGCTGATATTTGGCATTTTTGGGCCAAAATTGCCAAACAAATACCAAAGTTAGGCTTCACGTTTTGATAGTTCGGCTGTCATCTGGCACCTTTGGGCCAAAATCGCCACAGATGTGCCAGAGTTAGGCTTAGAGCCTTGTAGTTCGGCTGACATCTGGCATCTTAGGGCCAAAATCGCCTAACAAGGGCCAAAGTAAGGCTTCACTTTCCTATAGTTCGGCAGTCATCTGGCACCTTTGGGCGAAAATTGCCACAGATGTGCCAGAGTTAGGCTTACTTCCTTGTAGTTCGGCTGAGATCTGCCAGTTTTGGGGCAAAATCGCCAAACAAGTGCCAAAGTTAGGCTTCATTTTCTGATTGTTTGGCTCTCATCTGGCATCTTTGGGCCAAAACCAGAAAAAAGCCAAACTTTGGCACGTCCCAAATACCGAAATTAGGCGTTTCTCTGGCAGTTATGGCTGAAGTATGGCACCAACTTTGGCGCTCCTCTGGCGGACCAGAGAAACGCCAAACCTTGGCATGCCCCGAATTCCCAGATTAGGATTTACTATGGCAGTTATGGCTAAGGCAGATGATTACTCCCCCTTTTACATTTCTTTTCGACTTGACCATCAGCACAAAGTTGGAGTTCCAAGCTCATTTACCACAACATTTCAATCTTTTTTTTTTGCCCCGCACAGCCAATGAATGGAACCACCTCCAGGGTTGATTGGTATTATAACTGATACTAACCTGTTTAGAAATTACATCACTAACTATTTTAGCAGTGACCAGTGACCTGTTGTTTTTCTTTGTTTGTTGTATATTTTATATTGTTGACTCGTTACTATTTTGCTATCTTTGCTTCATGTATGTGCTCTCCCCCTCTGTAATGCCTTCGGTCCCTGAGGGTACTTTCAATAAATAAATAAATCTGTTTTGAAGGTATTGTGGCCAGAAGTAGGTCACTGTCGACGCTTAGCGGGAAAGAAGAATACGCATGAAAGCATATTATTTACAAAAACTAAAAACAAATAAACACTCAAATTAAAGTGTTGATATGCAATCATTAAAGACCGCCGTTTGTTGAAGTTTGTTCACAAAAATAAGGTATTGTTTTGTTTTTTTACCACCGCCGTATTTGGAGGGATTTTCGAATATATTAGCAGAAATATGTTCGATGTAATATTTTCACGCGGATCAAAGATATGATCGTAAAAATATATTAAATTGCATACGAATGTGAGGTCCTACAAAACCGCACCTCATCTTTAAAGTATGTACACAATTGTGTTGACGCCTTCTCATCAAAGACCTTTTCAACTGGAATTGCTACGGCCTGAGCGTACCAATCAGAGCAACTGAGCACCGCACCTGACAGCGGCGTAGTAAACTCGTGTGGGGTAAATTGACAACGGAATGGGTCATCTCGTAACCCTTACAAAAATGCCATATCTGGACTTATATTAAAAAATACAAATATGGATATATAAGGAATTGGGCAGATATGACCAGATATACATAATCAGGCCGTATCTGGATGGATATAGTCATATCTGCCCAATTCCTTATATACCCATATCTGCCCAATTCCTTATATACCATATATAGACTGCTTTTTATGATCCCGTGTTTGGGCCTGGCAAATAGGGTATCACCCCATATAAAGCAATTTTCATGTGATGCTCCTTCTAGCATCACATGAAAATTATTGCCATGGGGCAGGTACCATACTTTCCAGGTCCAGACATGGGATCATATAATGCATTTCTATGAATATCCACAAAATATACAATTTACTGCTATCCCACACTGCCAAACGTGTGTTTACGTAGATATATCTACAGAATAGGCCAGTGACCAATCCTTATTGGGCTGGTTCGGAATTTGTCATTCCGACAAATATGTATGCTACAAAGATAGAATGCAGGCGATCGCTAGTTAGGAAACATTGTAACATATCATTCAACGTCGGAAAGTCACAGCCCTTTGGCGGGATTGGTTGTCGAGGGAGCAGACCGAGAATATGGTTTGAAAAAAAAGTTTTATTTATAAAAGCACCAAAACTCTAAACAAGTACTTCCCCCGTTCAAGAAACAATGATAAGAAACAAAACTGTAATATAGCACGGACAACCATTAAAATAGACTAAAATGTAATAGCACAAAGACACCTATTAAAATAAAACAAACGGAAGGCAACAATTAAGCTGTAAACTATACGAAAGTTCCAAAGTCGTTGATTCCTACTCACAGAGTCACAGTCCTGATTCAACTCTCCGGTCGAGCACAGCAGTTTTGACAAGGGCTTGCTTGCTAGCCTCGTCGTTGAAGTCCTTCCTTGCACCGTGTGATGTTCAAAGTCCCCCAGTCGCTCCTTACTGGCCTTGTTTTTCCGTTCGGTCACCAAATCATCCCGTGTGATTAACACGTCGCACACACACACGCACACAGACACCGTTGTTCGCCGGAAGCAATACAAGATGAAAAGGTCATTACTGCTCCTTGAACACGACGAGGTCACCACTGTTTCCCGGACTAGAAAATGACGAGGGCATCATATCTTTAACTAAAACCTCATAAAAATAAAAAAATAAAATAATGAACACATAAGAAACAAAAACACAAAGGACTAAATCATGAGAAAAAATGAAATAATGAACACAAAAGTAAAAAGAATAAAACCACGAAGGACTTACACAGACAGCCACATTTGTTCAGTTCACAATGACGTTTAATTCTGAAAAGAAATATTCCTGCTGCGCTAAAGATCACCAATATGGTGTGTAAACTAGGCGACCTTGAGCAAAGCAGGAATATTTGTGATCATAATCGAATGTCATTGCGAACTCAAAAAGTGTGACTGCCTGCGTAAGTCCTTCGTATTACTATTCTTCTGAATTCCGTGTTCATTATTGTGGCTGTTTGAGACCAGGCGGAACTTGGTGGTGCTTTTTCCATTCTGACCTTTCTTCGGACAACTTTGTACCCATAGAAAAACCCACTAGCTTCTCTACATAATCCCACTCCTCAAAAAAAAAAAAAAAGAAAAAAATTGTGTGTATGTTTATAGAGTCGGAAGCTAGTTTGCCTCAGTGGACGTCTGCTGTCTCAGCTGTAGATGAGTAATTTAGCCATCGCGGTACAACCGCTAGCCTGAGGTCTTTAACGCGCACCACGCTGTAGTGATACACAACCGCACGCCTGTACGATGCTCATCCAGATCGAAACGGGCAGGGGCGGGGATCCACTCCTTCTCCTTGGAGATACCCTCCGTGTATGCTGTAATTGGAAGAAAAAAAAAACACAATAATCAGCACACATACACATTATTAGCAACATTGGTTTGTAATAATTTTTCTAAATAGGCCCCTGGCTCAGGACCAAAACAACACAAGACTTTTTTTGTGCGATGTATAGTTTTGACACAAACTATTTGGCCCGGATTTCGCTGAACATACCCTGTATAACCTTAAAGTTAGGGTGACCCTATTCCTCATGGTAGAAAACGGGACATCCCAGCCAGTGGAAGAAGGGGTACTAAAGATATAGATTGGCCGAAAAAAATTAATGAAAGAACTGCTCTTATTTCAAAACGTTACCATATTGCACTAATGCCCCAGGGCCTAGGGAACAGTCACACTCACGGTTCAGTTGCATGCACTCATTTGGAAGGTCCTGCTTCGGGTCCGTCGTTGGTGTGGGAGTATTTTGCCGACAACCGAAGTTTCCTAAGCAGGACTTTATCCGGCAAGACTCGGTTGTAAAAGTCTGCCCACATATATATGTGAAGTTCAAGCACACATGAGTGCTATATCCGGTAACTCAAAAAATATTTCTACACTCGCGTCTTCGCGAGAGAAAAAGTGTTTGTGGGCAAGAACAGTTCTAAATTTACTCTCTTGGTAAATTTTTTTAAGTACCTACGGTAATTTGTGTAAAATATACTTGTAACGAGTAGACATAGTTGCGGTTCGCTTTAACTCGCAGGGTTCTTTATTGGGACAAAAAACGGGACATGGTTCTTCATTGGGACAAAAAGACGGGACGGCAGAAGCGGACCTCAAAAACGGGACTGTCCTGGCCTAAATGGGACGTCTGGTCACCCTACTTAAAGTGCATCATTACGATTTAGGCGTACTTTACACCACCATTGTGCTTCCTATGTGCATGACATTTAAAAGCCAAATCCGCGAACACTTCACAATAATTGATGCTTATTAAGCCGTGTGCTTTATGTGGGGCTCTTAGGTTCAAAGCGTCCGAAGTGCCCGTCCGGCTGCATTTGCACAGTATACAGAAGAGGGGAGAATGCGGCCGGGACTGCTGCTTTCACTCCTTTCAGCATATAGCTCAAGGATTCCCTAAATATTGCTTATAGAGGGCATTTCACTGCGCAGAACGTAAAAAGACAAGCTTGAAGGTCGCACAGGCAGTCTAGAAAACCGATTACATCGCGTTATTTTTTCTTTGCGCCATAAAACGTTGTGTAATCATAATCATATCATCAATGGGACTACAGAAGGTTGTATTAAAGTTCCCAATTGGGTCTGTTTTATACTGCACAGCCACTGTCTGTACACAAGTCAACTAGCTCTACATATACCGCTCAGCACACCACTGCTAGGCTGAATCAGATAGGTGTCACTCTTGCCAAGCTTGAAGTACAGTCGCGATCTATACGAAGGTGAACAAGCAATCGTCGACTGCCCAGTACTGGGAGCATCATGCAGCAGCTGACTTGCTCTCTTTTTCAAATGCCTTGCGAACCAAGTGTGGTAAGCCGTCTGATAAGGAGAGAACGTCACCATGGACAGCACTGAGCAGTTGATACTCACCTGTCTACCTTCATATGTATCAAGTCTCTACCTGGCCGAAGTAGCCAGTGTGTATGCAGCACAAACGGCTGTATTTAAATCTCAAGAGGATGAAAGTTCAGAACAGGCTTGGTAAGGTTTCACATTGCAAGTATGCCCATGCAAATTTCACCTTCTAAAACATAAAAATGCATTTAACATTGTCACCCAGGACAAGCTGCTCTTACACAGCTGTATATATAAGGCAGCTTACCATCAACAACCTTTGCAGACTGCCATGGACCTGAACCTTGGCCTAGTCGATGCTAGCTTCTGTTCGGCGAGGGCTGCACTCAGTAGAAAGGTGAAAAATGGGCTGTAGATCATGTGAAATAACCAAACAAAAGCAATGCCAGCATGCACAATTCGCTTGAGGCACTGACAAATAAAAATCAAAGGTTGGGTCAATTATGTTAACGCAATATACTTCAAACACGTACCATGAGTGCTGGCAAGATATTTGCTGGATTCAATCTAGATAAGCTTGTAAATTTACATGCTAAATAACAAGTAACTTAAAAGCTGAAATATATTTCGATGGAACTACAAAAACCGAAGACTAGCTCTGCAAATATAGTGCTATCTAGTACACCATAATTGAGTAGAATCGGATTACAGCGTCCCCCTTACAAAGACTGGAGCAAAACAAGTATAGACTCTGCCGTGCCACTACAACATAAACAATGGTATTGTGATCTCGTGGAGATCAGAGTTCAGAACAAGTGTGACAGGCTTTGGCACGACAAATATGCCAATGTCATTATTCAGTTTTGCATATTCTACGGTGACAGTGCAGGGAAACAATCACACACCAGATACTCAGAAAGACGAGCACACGCGCTGAACTTATAACTCCTGAGTATTCGTCTACTTCATTCTTCTCTTCAACGTCTAGGTTGACATTCCAGATCGTGATAAGCAGAAGAAATAGCAGGAAATACAAGAAAAAAAGCGAAAGACAAGAGAAGAAAAAAGGAAAGGACAAAAGAAAAAAGTAAAAAACGAAAAAGAAAACCCTTAAAATTCATCCCTCTCCCTCACCGCTATCGTTTAGATAGAAACTGGAGCTCTTTGGTCGACAGCGCTATAGAAGGACTACTTGCACACTTGTCCTTCAGATGCTCTATTCTTTGCGCTTTCATTATCTCTCTTGTCAGTGGGTCTCAAATCCTATCTATTACGGAACAATTTTCAAAATGTGCTACACAACCACAATCCTGACAGTAGATTCCCAAATGTCCAGCGACAACTCGATGGCTATTGTAAAAATGCTCCCTTAAACGATCATTCAAACACCCGCCAGTCAGGCCTACATGCTCCTTACCACACTACTTATGTAGACCAGACTGGCAGGTGTTTAAATGATGGTTTAAAGGAGCATTTTTCTAACACCCACTGAGTCGCCGCTGGACATTTGGGAACCCACTTTCCGGATTGTGGTTGTGTAGCACATTGCGAAACTTGTTCCGTAATAGGTAAGAGTCGAGAGCCATTGGCAAGAGAAATAATGGAAGCGCAAAGAATAAAGCATCTGAAGAACAAGTGTGTAGGTAGTCCTTTTGTAGTGCTGTCGACCAAAAAGCTCCAATTTCTATCTTAAGGATAGCAGTGAGGGAGAGGGATGACTTGTAAAGGCTTCCTATTTTAGTTTTTTTTGTTTTCGTTTCTTTTTTTTGTGCTGTTCTTCGCTTTTTTTCTTGTATTCTTCTCCTTATCACGTTCTGGAAAGTCAATCCAGACGTTGAAGAGAAGAACAAAGTAGTCGAATACACGAAAGTTTTAAGTTCAGCGCGTGTGCTTGTCTTCCCGAGTATCTGGAGTGCGATTGTTTCTCTGCGCTGTCACCGTAGAATACGAGGGGCGTTAATAAAGTTCGTATTATTGTCACGAAGGAATAGAGATTCAGAAATCAAACTCGAGTAGGAGTTGAGGCTTTCTCTACATGTGCGCCACCGAAAGTTACCCACTTTTTCCAGCGATGCACCACATGCCGGAGGCCATTGTTATAGAACTCCTCGTCTTGAGTGTTCAGGAATCGCTCCACTTCAGCAATCACTTGGTCGCCATCCTTGAAATGGTTTCCTCTTATTTGGCCACACTAGAAGCGTCTGTGCCATTTAACCAAAAGTGTCGTAAACTGGAACGTTGTCCCCGAACAACGCTCCCAGATTGGAATAAATATCCTTGGCATTGCTTCCCTTCAAATGAAAAAAACGGATCACTGCATGTGCTTGGCACCAACCGGCGGTGCCATTTTTGTTTCGTCTCCCTAGCGCCGTTCCGAGCTACTATAGCATGCGATCTTTATACTGTGCGGAAACTAGAGGAATGCGCGCTCATGTTGATGCCTGTTTTGTCCCGTTTTCTTTAATTTTTTGTGCCGATAACACGAACTTTATGAACGCCCCTCGTACGGTTCACCAACTCGCCCAAGCATCCATTCTATCATTTCTGCAACATTAAAATGACTATGAAAGTGCGAGCACCTACAGGGTGTATTCACGCAAGTCTTGCAAGTGTTGAATTGTAGTAACAGCTTTCTGGTTGTGTCCATGTGCGATATATTACCAAATACCACAGAGACCAATACTGCAAAGTTCTCCGAAAACCAATCGGCGCGGTGGCGAGCGGCAAGAGTGGCACTGTTCACCACTCTCGCCTTTCGTTCGTGTTGGTGTGTTGCTACTAACAAGTGCACCAATGGGAAGGCTTCAGCCATTATTGGGAACACTAAATAAACAAATGCAAAATACAAATACAACACACACAGCAATACTGGATGCAGGGGTGAGACAGGTGAAACAAGTTTTGGAGCAATTTTTGGAGCAGAAAAATCTGAATTTTGCATTATAATCAGGTAAATAGTTAATTGGTAGAAAAACTATGAGCAGCACATGCACGCTGAATACGGGTGTGTGACCGATTCATTCCATTGTTCACGCACTGAAAGGACGTGTGTGATAACCAAAAGTATTCATGGCGACGGCGCCGTCCATTTTGATGAGAAGATTACGGACACGAATGAACAATTACATAATGGAGGCGCTCAATGGCACTTTTAAGAAAAGGTTTACTCTAAAAACGAAAGAAATACTTAGGTTTGCTCATCTTGATAGCCTCTGCGTCGTAACTCCCGCGGCCAGACAGCGAGACCGCGTGAGAGCGCGCCGGTAGCATGCATTCACAAATGACAGCGTAAAGTAGTAGGAAAATCGGGAAAAGACCACGTATCATAGGTATAGAAGGGGACTAGAGCTGAAATCTTCGAATCCGGCGGTTGCTTGCGCCTCCCTGTACCCGTGCCGTGTACTTTACTACGACGAGATTGAATGTTGCCAACCAAGCTCTTGTTTCCCGCTAGCTCTAGCGTCGCCGCAAATATTTTTTCTTTTTAGCTTTGGAGTTACTTTTGGCGCAGTGTGGCGCAATTTCGACCGATTTTGCGTTTTTGGCGCAACTAGGCGCAGAAAATTGGGTTTGTATCGAAATGGCGCAATTGGCGCAGATGTCACACCCCTGTGGATGCTAGTAGTGACGCACTTCTGTTGGGGTTCTGTGGATATTTATACAGAGTGTAGTTGGTCAGCCATTTCAAAGTTGCGATGAGTTGCTCGCTGTAGATGAGCAATTTAGCCTGTGCAGTATGACTGCTAGCCTGGGGTCTTCAACCAGCACCACGCAGTAGTGATACATGACCGCACGCCGGTACGATGCTCATCCAGATCGAAATGGGCAGGGGTGGGGATTGAACCTAGGATCCTGGAGTTCTGCAGCGCAAGCTTTCGCTCCACGTGCTCCGATTTGGTGTGCGCTAGCCCAGTCGGCCACCGATCCCCCAACGCAAGGCAACGCAACGCACTACTATTGTAAACTCATAATTCCGCTTACGAATGAAATGCGCAATCCTACTTATTCGAATGAAATGCCATTCCCCT